>PVKB01003360.1:0-205807 GCA_004027205.1 Ctenodactylus gundi
GGAGGAGGAGGAGGAGGAGGAGGAGAAACCTCACTCCAAGGGGAAAAGGTAGAAAAAAAACCCACCTACACCTTTCTTCAACTTTTATTCCCCTCACTCTCTTATTTTACTGGAAACTGATGAGAAATACTTCTGTAATTTAAGCTTAATGACAAAGTGCAAAGTCATTATCCCCTTTTATTGAATTGTCTTCTGTTTAATGGACTAATTGAAAGAATGACACGTTGCTCCAGAAATTGGTGTTCTCATCTCCAGCCGGAGTAATAACCCCTAGCCTCAGAGTTGCTGTCTTGGCTCTAGGTGAGCAGCCTGGCATTTGGAGGTACATACGCAGACCAGCCGTGGATTCACACCTATTGCAGTTGAACAAGGATCCAAACATCTCTCTCACTTTCCTAGTATGTAAAAGATAAGCAGCAGTTTCTACCCTGCCTTCTTTGTAGATCAATGAAATTAAGATGATTCATATCAGAAACACTTCCATAAGACAATACATAAACTCTACACAATATAGAAACACAAGGTATGATTGTTTATTTTCATTTTTAAAGTGAAGAAAATACATGTAGGACACTGAGTTTTCTTTTCACTTTAAACTTGAAATTTAGATTTTAAAATATGAGTAAATAGGTAAGTGACTCCTTTTCGAGCAGCCAGTTTACCTTTGAATGCAGTTCCCATCAATCACCTCTTAACTCCTATTTCGTGTTTGTTCTCATTTATACCTTTATTCTCCTCCACTACCAAGACCTCATTTCAAAACATTTTTCATCTCTTTTTGAATTTTGTTTTGTTTTTCCTCAAATAGGTCTTTCATTTCCTCACTCCCTTAGACTGATCTACAGAATGACTTCCTATTTGTGGAGAAAAGTTCAAATTCCTTATCGCTGTATGATTTAGATCTAACAAGTCAGTATTGCTTTATATTTTCAGTTTCTATAAGGACGCTCTCTGCCTTAATAAGTTTATTTCCCCCCAAGTTAGTTTTTATTACTATGCATTTGCTATACAAAGTGGGTACAGCAAACTCGAGGCACTGCTGTGTGTACATGTCTAACAATCCCCATCATCCTTTTCGCTCCCCAAGTCACCCTACCTCCTCCTGCCCCTTCTGCTTCTCTCTTTCCACAAATCCATCCCTCTCCTTCCTGCCATCTCTTCTTACTCAGATCTTTTAGTTATTTACATGTTGGATTTTTCATAATAGCGAAACTGTGCACTGTTTAGTCTTCTGAGTCTGATTCACTACCCCGGAAAATTTGGCTGTTTCACTATGCCTAGAAAATCACTTCTTTTTTTTTTCATCTATAAATTTGGTGTATATTAGTTCTTTGAATATCACATATTGCCATCTGCCACTTAAAGTCCTCCTACTTTTAGATTTGTAAAACCTGTAGCTCAGTGGTATGGCATGAACTTAGTGTGCATGGATTCTTGGGGTCTGTCCCCAGAACCTTTCCAAAATCTTTCCACTTTCATTTAGAACCTTTCTCCATAGCAAAATGGCTTTTTGTTAACTGAGTTGTGTTGACTATTTCCTAACACTTGTCGATGTATGTTGGAAATCAGGGATCTTGTTTTCAGATCATTATAAATACTCTGCCAAAAAAATGACTGGCATATTTTAGGTAATTAATTAATAGCTACTGTCAAACTTTTTTTTTTTGAGACAGAGTCTTTCTTTTAATCTGATTTGGAATCTATTCATTTTTTTTAAAAGCCAAGAAAATACTTTACTTCAAAACAAATATAATACAAAGCAGCTAATATATGTTCATTCTTTTTGTTGTGGTATAATTTACTTATGATAGAATTGACTTTTTTTAAAGAATACATTTTGAGACATTTTGACAAATATATACATTTGTATAATGTACATAGTTGTACAACAGTCACCACAGTCTAGACATAAAACATTTCCATTTTTCACCCATCAGCATCTCTTGGAAATCACTGATCTTTTCTAATTAGTATTTCATTGTATGTACAGTCTACTGGATTGATAGGCGTTGAGTTCTTTTTATTTATTGGCTATTAGAAATACAACCATGAATATTCATGTTTCAATTTTTGCATGGAAATATGCTTTCCTTTGTTTTATGTTAATGCCCAGGACTACAAATGCTGAGTCAGGGAGTACACGTATGTTCGACATTGTAAGAGATTAGATGTTGGGATGCCAGTAGGACTGGCATTTTTATAAAAAAAATTGGCAGTGTGTAAAAGTTCGGATACCAGTGACTGCACAATCTTGTCAACACTTTGTACTGTCTATTTTTAATGCTTAGCTATCATTGTAGGCCCAAAGTAGAATCCTATTAATATTTAAATTTATAATTTCCTGGTGAATGGGGGAAATGGGAGTACAAGGAGAGAAAAAAAGGAGGGAAAACGATTGTGTGTAGCAATACCCAAAGATGAGTGTGGCTGTTATATGCTGCAAACACTCTAGTAAAAACAGAGAAAGAACATAGTTGAATGCTATCGCAAAAAGCTAGAAATTAGAAAATCTGAGAAGTATTTCAAGATCCTCTATTCTTTTGGAATCATTTTGGAATATGAATTCAATCTTCTTTTCTATCAGAAAACTACAAAAAATAATGCAATGCTATCTTTATTTTTTTTTTCCTTTTGGACAAACACAGTGTACAATCCAATATGAATATAGACTGGTGTCTGCAGTGAATAGATAAACCATGCTTGCTTTAATTTGGGATAAATCATTGTTATACATAATTAAAGTAAATTAAAGATTTGATATGCAAAAAAGAAATTTAGTATTTCCTGATGATTATTATGACTAGCTTCTTTTCAGGAGCTTACTTGTCTGCTGCATCTCTCCTTACATATTACAATTATATTGCAAATTATGGTCTTTTTATTTCTCTGATAAATGTTTTCTTGTGTTTATTTATGTTTACTTCTCTCACTATTAACACCATTTAGTTTTGTTACCTGTCCTATTAAAGCAATTTGCCCATTTTTCATTTGGTTATGTGATTTACTATTATATCATAGAGCTCTTATTTATTTTACGTGTCTTTTTTCCCCTTAATATAATACTTTTCACCATACATAACTTCTGGTCTGTGGCTCGCAATTTTATTTAAGGTTTTATTTTCTTTTTATTACCATCTAGTTCTAATTTTCTGAAATATGTTACAGGATTGTTGTGGTTAGGATCTGGAGTGTCCCCCAAAAGTCTCATGTATTTTAATGGAGCCATGTGATGTTGGTGGATTGGGGTCTGGTGTGGAGGGGTGGATTGCAGTTAAGTTAGGATTAATAGTGTGTAGTGGCCACACCTGGATGCAGGAGGGACTGGTTAGTGGGCGGAGCCCTGAAAGGATATATAAGCTGCACCTGCCTTCCTGGAGGGCGGAGTCTAGTCTCAGCTAGTCTCAGTCTGTCTTCCTGTTTGTCCGGGAAAGCTGCCTCCACCTCTCTCTCTGCCTTGTACTTCAATTGTTGCCGGCCACCCCCGAATGGACTGTGACCTTCCAGACTGTGAGTTAAAATAAACCTTTCCTAAGTTTGTGGGTGTCGGGTATTGAGGCACAGCATTGAAAGAGTAAGACAAGGCTGCATTAATATGGTGTTTTCCAGGTGCTTTTCTGGCATCTGTTGAAACAATGGTAGCGTTTTCCTAATTTACTTTGTTTATAGAGAGAAATATGTTGTTTGATTTTAAATGTTGAAACTATCTTGCACGTCTGCAAAAACCCAACCAAGATACGGTACTTTGCTCTTTGTATATATTGTTAGAGTCAACCTTCTAATTCTTAGGTAATTTTATATCTGTGTTCATGAGTGATATTGGTCCTAAGTTTTTTCCCCCCTTTTGTGATATTTTTCATCTGGTTTGATTAGTAGGGTAATGCTTTCCATATAATATAAACTGGATAGCTTTTTTTCTTTTCAATTTTGTGGAAAAAATTGATGGTAATTAGGTTTTCTTTCTTAAATGTTTGCTCCTTCTCTAGTGTAATGATTTGGACTTAAAGTTTATTTAAAGCAAATAATTCCATAATAAATTCCCTTTTATTATAGGACTTTTAATGTTATTGATTTACTCTAGAATTACCTCTTTGTCTTTGAAGAAATTGGTTTATTTTCTAAGTTGTAGGAATGTTGGAATAACTTGGCAATTTTAATTTTTTGAATTTGAACAACTATTTTTGTAAAATGAAGTGTTTATTTCTCTGGTAAATATCTTATGTTTATTCATGTTGTTTACTTCTCCCATTAGATTCTCTAATTGTATCTACCAGCATTTTAGCCATTGAAATTTAAAATTTCTTTCTAATATTTTCAATAACTAGTTTATCCCTGGGTTAGTTCCTTGAGAACAAAATTATTTCTTAACAATGTACTTCCTTTTCTTGGTATGTGGGTATGTATGTATAGGTTTTTAATATTTTATTGAAAGCCAGATGTTATTTGTAAAATAACAGCAAAAACAGATAAATTTTATTTAAATTCAGAAATGGGAATGCTTTCTCTTTGCTTAAATTATTAGTGATTGAGTCATCTCGGTTAACAGCTGAATTGTGTTTGAGTTTGTTGTTGCTATAGTTATTTTCAGAGCTCCACGTGTTTCCAGCTTCCTCAGGTGCGCACGGACACTATCCGGTGTTTTCTATTGAAATCTAAAGTGATAGGAGATTTACCTTGATGTTCCTGTCCTACCCTCAGCTTTGAGAGTCTCTCTCAGGATTGTTGGCCAGGCTGCAGTGGAAACTCCAGCTAGTTGTCATTCAATGAGCTTCTCCTAATGAAAGCATGAAGTTTTCTTGGTTCTGTCCTCAGCTGTCCTGACCCTGTTGTGGGTAGACCCTGGGTGCCTCTGTCATAGGTGTTGGACATTCTCAGTATTATTGCCTGTTTTCCAATGTCAGGAAAGCTCCAATTTTTTTGATCACATGGTATGAACCATAGAGAGGTTCTTTATACTCTTGCTTGTGGTGGCTGAGCTCCACCACATACTGTCGGACAGGTGGAGGTCACAGAAGCTTTCACTGTTCTAAACAACAGCAGATCTCGTCTGTCTCAGTGAAGGGACCCAGGCACGCATGAGCCTTCAGCTCCTAGTGACTGACAACTTTTGCCTAGTGTTTAGGTAGACTAGCAGGCATTGGGTTCTTAGTCCTTATCCCAGTATCAACTAACTCTGCCTCAACTGAAGATAATAGAATTTCCTGCTCTCTCCCCCTTAATGAGTAATTTTTTTTCCTTGTGTCACAGTAGATTTAAATCAAGATCAGTAGCAGGATTCTCTCCCTAACTTCAGAACCCATTGGCTTTTATTCTCTATATGAGGTGGCCAGGGCCGGAGCCTGTTTTTCATCTGCCCCCAGAGGTAGCCCGTTACCATTTTTCACTCATACAAGTCTTAGGTTTGATGAGCTTCTCCAGTTCCTTCTGCTACACTTCAAACCATAGAAGGACTTGCGTAGTTATCAAGAGGAGCTTTTGTGGGTCTCCTACTTTTTCTTCAGGAAAGATCTGATGGTTGTGAGATTCCAAATGTTATCTGCCTTACCAGCCCACGATGGGTTCTTGTCCCCAGCCACTTATTCTGTTTCAGACTCTTCTTCCTTAGCTTCCCGGTTGCCATGGCACGAGCGGATTTCCTTCAGCATGTTTTCTTCTGCCTTGCAGGTACTCAATCCCGGTTGGGCTAAAACCATGAGCCCAAACAAGCCATCTCTCTTCAAGTTGTGTATGTGATGTTGCCTTAGTTATTTTTTGTTGCTGTGAAAAAAAAAATACCTGCCATGCACAAATTAGGAGAGGAAAAGTTTATTTCAGCTCAGAGTTTCAGAAGGTTCACAATCCGTTCATGGGCAGCCACAGAAGTAGTGGAATAACATGGCAGACACAGAGGTAGAGGCACCTCCTCACAGAATTTCAAACAGGAAGCCAAGTGCTAGGGGAGGGGAAAAAGTAGCACGCATCTTTCCAGGTCCTGTCCCAGCAACCTGCCTCTTTTGGGCGCAGGATCATTGATCTACTTTCAGATTTAAGCTCCTATCCACCACACCTCCTACAATTGATAATCTACCACATGCCTGTCTTCCACCACACACCCATAATCCACCCACCTCCAGACGAGCCCCCTATCTCCTAACATTGCACATGGTTCCATAGATAATCTATAACATCTAAGTAAATGAGATTTTGGAGGACATTGCAGGTCCAAACCACACTATATGTGTTTGGTCCCAGGCAAAAATGCTAACAGAGTCCCTTAAAACTCAAGAGCTTGCAAGTTTGCTTTACTTTTTTTTTTTCCTGGAGTCTCTAAGGTAAAACGCTTACCTTTTATAGATTTTCAAACTAAGCGTTTTATTTTCCCAGCTCGCATTCCCTTTATCTATCTTCAGGTCCAGAAATGTAGCATCTCCTACGCTTTGTCTGACTCTCACTCTTCTGCTGTATTCTTCCATCCCCACACTTGTCACTATAATCCACAATCCAGTATCCAGGATCATTTTGTCTCAAAGACAACTGATCATCAACTGTCATTCCATCTGGTTCACTGCCATGTAACCTAATGCAGCCACAGGTCCCAGGGGTTAGATATGGACATGTCCAATGGAGGAAGTTACTAGGATGAACTCAGCTGTTTTTGTTTTTATTTATTTTAAAGGCTGCCACATCTGCTTTGTTGCTCCGCCAAAGGTGAAATAGTTCCTGTGTTCCCTACCTCCTTGAAGGGTTTTTTGTCCTTTTGAGTTTAATGGACTTATAATTATGCTTGTGCATATGAATTGTGATTAAAAACATATGGTGCACGTTTTAATTTTTAAAAACAGTGTTAATGTAAAAGACACATTGCCACCAAATCCTCTCAAAATGCTGTCTCTTAGAACATGCTTATCTCAACATTCTTGTTATTTCCGGAAGCAATTCTGGAAGTTCTTTTTCTGAGTGTCTTGGGCTGTGCTGCCATGGCCGGATGTCCTCAATCAATTCAAACCTTTCATGGTCATTTTGACTTTAGAGATGAGATAGAATTTGCATGGAGCCATCTATACGCGAGATGAGGACATACCATAAAGTCAACTCGTTTTTTTTAATGGATGGCATTTTTGGTAGCAGTATTTGCTACATCTTTTGTCATTCAAGGTGGAGACATGTCAGCCGACTTTCAGAGCTGCTTCCGAAAGTGGCAGGAAGGATGGGACACGTGAGTTCCAAGAGGGGGAAACTATTTTGGTGGGGATGACTGATAATTCTTTTTTACTATAACAAATCTATCTTTAATTTTCATTAAGCATTCACATATGATTTGGTCACATCTTGTGTGTTTGTTCTGCAATGGGAGCAGTGGTCTCTGCAGTATCTGTACCCTAAAGAGTCTCAGATCTCTGCCTTAAACTTTTCCTACTAAAAATGTGTTTTAGCTGTAAGCCACTATATTCTGAAGTTTCCCTATTATGGTGAACTCAAACTGAACCATACCATTGGTCAACAAATATTTCGCATACATATAAAATATACTCACATTTAATTCTTTTGACACAAAGTAAACTGTTTTTCAGGGATGTTTTCCTAGTTTTTCACACTTTTAACTAAATCAGCACAACTTGAAGGAAGTAATGGGGAACGCAGAGTTCTAAAAAGTTCTACTGCTCAAGAAATATTCATTCTCAACAACCAGCAAACGCATTCTTTGGTCCTCAATATATGAAGTTTTCCAACATTTTTCCTGTATGTTTGTTTTAAAAGTTCATTTACTTATGCCCTTAGAACTTATGTTAATGTGCTTTATATTTTCTTTGCTTCTTTCATCAAAAAAATTTTAGTAAAGCTTTTAGGTTCCATAACGTGACAAAACCTAATGTGGCCAGAGGGAGCTTGAATTTCTCTGATGATTAATCCTCTTCTCTCTTTGCTGATTCTATTTATTTTTCTTCTTCACTCACTTTTAGTGCTCTAGTCCTGCCTCTCATATCTTTTCTGTATTTATAGTTGATGATATAACCCTGCTGCTGATTAAACATTCTGAGACTTAAATTAATGATTGTATACATTATATTTTAAGTTTGCATGGTTATTTATTATTTAATGGTACTGTATATTGAACTCAGGGCTTCCACACTAAGCTAAATCTCCAGTCCATTTTTTTTCCCAAGACAGTATCTCAGTAAGACAGACTCTAAGTTGTCCTGGCCCAGCTTGAACTTGTGATAACCCTTCCTCAGCCTCCAAAAACATTGAGATTATAGGCCCGAGCCACCAGGATCAGCCAGAGCTTTATATGGACTCATCTGTAGTTGGGTGAATTGTGCTCCCCAAATTCACATGCAGAAGTTCTAGCTCCCATGTCCTCAGGATGTGACTGGACTTGAAAATATGAGTGTTGAAAGCCAATGGCTTGGGTGTCAATTTATCAGAAGACTAGAACATAGACACAAAGGAAAGGAATATGATGTGAAGTCAAAGAGGATGACTATCTACAAGCCAGGAGGAAGGCCTCAGAAGAAGCCATCGGGGTGATAACACTTTGGCCTCAGTCTTATGGCTGGCAGAGTTGTGATAAAATACATTTCAGCTATTTAAGCCACCTGGCCTAGTTTCCTTTATTATAGTTGCTCTAGAAAACTAATACACAGCCCTGTGAACTATGCTCAAATATGGCTTGTCCTACAAGCCTTCATGGACCTCTTAGTCTAAGTTAAGTGACTCTCTTCCATGTTGTGATAAATGGGTATGATCATTCCTTATATTTTTATTGAAAGTGTATACTTCTCTGTCCTGTAAAATCCATCATGATATTCCTGGGGTGTCAATATGTGGCTTATATATCAAACTGATGACCAGTTCTATATTTTCCTACAAGATGAAACCTTTATTCTCCTTTTGGCTGGGGAACAGAGCACTGGATTCTAAGTGGCAGCAAGGATTAACTCAATCATACTCAACTCATCACGTGCTATCATATCTGATGAGACCTTTCTCTAGTTTGTTCCCTTTCTTTTTTCTTTTTTCTTTTTATTTCTTTTTATTTCTTTTTACTGAGAGTTAAATTTATTCCTGAAGAAAGTAATATAACCATCCTGATTTTATCCACTATAAGCATAGTACCTGAATTCACCAAGACATTCATGATAACTTTAAGGTACTTGTAATCATTTCTTAAGTTCTAATTACTTTATCTGGTGAGACTGGTTTGAGGTTTTTCCTCACATTATTCAATCTTTCTTTCCCCCCTCCCCCCATTTTATTGATACGTACAAGTGCAGAATTTAAGGTTTACAATAGAGTTCAGCATTTTGTGCACATACTTTCCTTGTCAAA
This sequence comes from Ctenodactylus gundi, assembly GCA_004027205.1. Taxonomy (NCBI): domain Eukaryota; kingdom Metazoa; phylum Chordata; class Mammalia; order Rodentia; family Ctenodactylidae; genus Ctenodactylus; species Ctenodactylus gundi. The sequence goes on from PVKB01003360.1 coordinate 9,307, forward strand.
GTGACAAGGGCTTTCCCGCTCTCCTTTTGTCCCTCCCCCATTCCTCCCTTCCTTCCCTTCACCCCCCCTCCATCTCCCTCTTTCCCTTTGTCTTTCTTTTAAAGTTCCATGAGATAGTTGTGATCTGGGTCTCTCATATCAGAGAGACCGTCCAATGTTTCACCTTCTGCTTCTGACTTACTTCACTAAGCATGATATTCTCAAGTTTCTTCCATTTGCCTGTGAAAACCTCCACGCTGTTGGACCTTACAGATGCGTAGTATTCCATTGCGTATAAATACCACAGTTTGTGTATCCACTGCTCTATTGATGGGTATTTTGGTGACTTCCATGTTCTAGCTATTGTTAGTTGTTGCTACTATGAACATGGGTATACATATATCTCTGTTGTATGTTGTTTTGGCCTCCTTTGGATATATTTCCAGGAGGGGTGTCACCGGATCGAAGGGGATATTTATTTCTAGTCTTTTGAGAGCTCTCCATACTGCTTTCCAGAGTGGTCGAACGAATTTACATTCCCACCAGCAGTGCAGGAGGGTTCCTTTCTCCCCACAGCCTGGCCAGCATTGATTGCTATTTGATTTGTTGATATAAGCCATTCTCTCTGGAGTGTGATGGTATCTTAGCATTGTTTTGATTTGCATTTCTCTTATGGCTAGAGATGTTGAGCATCTTTTCATGTATCTATTGGCCCTTTGTACTTCTTCGTGAGTGAACTGCCTCTTCATTTCATTTGCCCATTTTTTCAATAGGAGCCTTTATTTTGGTGGGCTTAATTTTCTTTAGCTCCCTGTGTATTCTAGTTATGAGTTTCTTATCTGAGGTGTTGGTGAATATTTTTTCCCAGTCTGTTGTTTCTTTATTTACAATGTTGACAGTTTCCCTTGCTGTGCAGAAACTTTTTGATTTGACAAGATCCCATTTGTTGATAATGGGGGTAATTTCTTTTGCTCTTGGTGTCTTGCCAAGAAAATGTTTGCCTACTCCTATGTCTTTTAGAAATTTGCCTACTTTGTCTTCCAGAAGGTTTAGTGTTTCATTTTTAATGTTTAGGTCTTTAATCCATTTTGATTTGATTTTGGTGCATGGTGATAGGTGTGTGACTAGATTCATTCTTCTGCATGTGGATATCCAGTTTTCCCGGCACCATTTGTTGAACAGGCTGTCCTTTTTCAAATACCTAGGGTATTCCTAACCAAGGATGTGAAGGACCTATATAAAGAAAACTACAATAAATTGAAGAAAGAAGTTATAGGAGACATTAGAAAATGGAAAGGCATTCCCTGCTCTTGGATAGCCAAAATATATATAGTCAAAATGGCTATACTACCGAAACTGATATATAGATTCAATGCAATTCCTATCAAAATAACTACAAGTTTTTTCAAAGAACTTGAAACAACAATTCTTAAAATCATGTGGAACCAAAAGAGACCACGGATAGCCAAAGCAATTCTAAGCAACAAGACCAAAGCAGGAAGCATTACAATCCCAGACATCAGGCTATACTATAAAGCCACAGTGGTAAAAACAATTTGGTACGGGCATAAAATTAGACAGATAGACCAGTGGAACAGAATCAAGGATGCAGAAACAAACCCAAATACCCTCAACTACCTCATTTTTGACAAAGGGGCCAAATCCATACAATAGTTTGTTCCCTTTCACACCCATTTCCTACTCTGTTCCCACTTGTCCCCCATCCATAACAAATGTACCATGTCTAATATATTTTGTCTGTGCTTTGTGTACTTTTGAAAATGTATATACTCTTTTACATGAGTAAGCGACTATAATTTGTAAATGCATCTTACTTTTCTTCCAGTAGAATCATATTAAAGCCTCATTCATGTTATTTTTTTAAATGCATCTAACCCACTCTTTCCAAATTGTATGCTCTACTTCGTGTATGTGTGCTTGTGTGCATTTATTCTCATAACCTAGCAAAAAGTCTCATATTTGTCAAGTACCACTGGTGACACATTTCTTTTGTTTTCTACCTTTCAAGACTTCCTCATGTTCAACTCATTCTTTCCTGTCTTACTGGCATTTTTCTTACAGTAACCTCATAGCCTCAAGTGTCATTTGATACGGTACTTCAGAGTCCTTCCTTTCTCATCCTACATACCGTTCATCACACTGGAGGCTGATTTCATGAAAATTCCACATTCATTTCTTCCCTTTGTTTGTGAGACTACACTCAGACTCCTTTCTAAGCTCCTTCGTAGTTGGCCTTAGCGTATCCATTCCACCCAGCATGCCTCCCCCACACAGTCAACGTCTGCCAACCTTGCACATCCCCAAGCTTCCTGACACTGCTCCAGGTGCATTCTCTTCTTCATTTCATTTCCTTTCCTTGTCTCTTCTACACTTACTGAAATCCCAGCAGCCTTTATGAAATCAGCTCATGTAAAATTTCTCCATAAAGCTTTCTTTGTTGCTGCGTGTTTTCTTTCATTGACCTCCAGGAGTACAGGGAAGACAGCACAGGGTAGGAAAGTCAATAAGGCATCGTAGGAAAAAAAAAAGTACTGCTTTTGGAGTCATCCACACCCGGGGTTGGGAATGCCAGTTAAGTACTTAATATCAGTGAGTCCTTGGGAAGTCACCTAGCTTCTTAAGTTTCTCTTTTTATATCAGTAAAGTAGGAATATTAATTATAACCTTATCCAGATTGTCATGATAGAATGAGGCACTTTGTATAAAACATCTGGCACCTAATAGACATTCAATAAGGGGCAGCTACTGTCATTATGAGCACTGCCTCCGTTGTTCATTTGGCTTCTAGCACATGCCACCTCGGATTACTGTGTAACTACTTCATGGCTTTGTGTCTGCCTACTCTAAAAGTAGCTTATATGAATGTACTATACATTGTATTTATTTTATATATGCAAGAGTGGTCAGCACAGGGTAAAAAAATATCCTTAGAATTCCATTCATTGAAAAGTTATTTTCAGTAATATATTTTGTTACTCTAACTACCTGTGCTTACTAATGTAATGCAAACACTAGTAAAATGTTCCCAGGTAGAAATCATCTCATTTATTTGGGGCGTTCATTGAGGATCACTTTATGGATATAGCCTGCTGCCTTGAAACTCAGTAATTAGAGTGTTTGCCTAGGAAGCATGATACCCTGCATTTGATCTCCTATTACCACATAATAGCTGGGAATACTGGCACACGCCTGTAATCCTAGTACTCAGGAGGTTGAGACTGGAGGATTACCATGTATTTGAGACCAGTCAGGGCTACATAGTGGGTTCACGATCAGACCGACTATACAGTGAGACTCCACCTGAAAAAAAATAGGCAAAGAGACTTAGAGGAAACTCAGATGATATGGGGTGATTATAAATTCATGAATTCACAGATTCCTTTATACCAATTTCAGGAAATCAGAGTATCTTATAACTGTGTATATATTAAGTTGGTCAATTTACTCTTGATTACCATGAAACCTTAGGACCCTAAGAAGTGAATAAACTTTATCTTGAAGTCACACCCCTGCATACTTAGTTTTGGGCCACATATTTTTCATCCACGAACATCAGTTTAATTTTTTTTTTTTTGAGATGAGGTCTAACTCTGTAGTTCAGGCTGGTTGTGAGCTCACTATCCAGCGTAGTCTAGCCTAGAATTCATGGCAAACCACTTGCCTCATCTTCCTGAGTGCTGGGATTACAGACATGGGCCACCACACCTGGCTTATATGGAGCTGGGAAGTCAAATACATTTATCACATGTTTCCTCACAGAGATTTAGACAAAGCTCTAAGCAATTGGTCTAAGTGCACTAGTTGTTATTATTTTTGGATAAATGGGAGGACATGATGATTGTACATTCAATACAACCTTCCCTGTACCCTTACTCTGGGGAATTTGTCTCATCCCAGTAACTTGTACTGAATAGTCTTTGGAACAGTGGCTTAATGTCTTCGCTATTTTCTCGTCACTGGGACCAAATATCTGACATCCACAACTTAAGGGAGGTAAGATTTATTTTTAGATCAGTTTCAAAAGATCTCAGTCCATTCATGGACAGCAGATGGAAGCACACGGTAGAGGTGTAGCTGGACAAGGAGCAATTTGTGGCATGGCAGACACAAAGCCCAGTGAGCAAGGAAAGGCAGAACTAGCCTATATCCTTCCAGATCATGACCCAGTGCTCCAGCCTGAGCCAACCTCCCATGTTCATCCTCTGTCCAGCAGGCCCTACTTCTTAATAGCACATGGTTCCATAGCTGTTCTATAACATACAAATATATGGGGCTTTTGGGAGACATTCCAGATTAAAATCATAACACTTAGGTGACACTTTGGAGTTCATTAAGTTCATCAGCAAAGTCTCAAATTCCACAGCTACATGGCTGAATTTGAATGTACATTTCTGGCAGGAACCTTTACATCATTGAATAGATCACTGGAATTTGGGGAAGCACTTGTGCAGATGAGATTCTGGATCAGTGGGTCTAGCAAGGGGATTAGGACTCCATGTACCTGACAAGCTCTCATATACACCTATGGTGCTTATTTGTGGACCACTTTTTGAGCAGATAGTTTAAGTCACTGGTTCCAAACTACACATTGGAATCAACTTAAGAAGGAGCTTATAAAAATACACATGACTGGTTCTACTGTCAAGGATTTAATTAGAATGAAGTGCATCTACAGTATCAGGGATTTAAAACTCAGTAGTTTATTCTAATGCACAAAAAATATTTGAGAGCCACTGCAAAAATATTAATTTGGTTGATTTTTCATCTATAAATTAATGGGAGCACGTTAATCAAGACACTATGAATCATAATCTTAAAAATTATGGAGATTCTACTAGAGATTTTTTGACAGAAAAATAATGTAAAGATTGGTATGTATACACACAGAGACATATAGATCAACTTAAATCCTTTTAACTCCTGATCTGGTGTTGCACAACAGTAGGAAAACAAAGTTGGAAGCCTGTGAAAAATGTTATTTCAAGATGGAGTTAGGGCTGAGACTGAAGTTGAAATAGTTTGAAAAGAAGCTTCACTGAGCATTCTAAACATTAGGGAATCTGGGCAACAATGTTTCTGCATGGTTGGATTTTCACTTGTCAGTATATCAGAATTAAGGATGAGCCAGATAGATGGTTAACGTTGTCAATTTTGATTGTTGCAATATGTTCTAAATCACAGCGCTAGGAGTAGATCTTGCTGACTGTTGCATCTGCCTCCTGAAATCACAGAAGAGTGATAGATGAACATATTCTTTTCAAAATGGAAACACAAAATTCATTTAGAAGCAAGAGACTCATCAATGGGTAGACATGTGAAAATATTCTACCTACTGGTAAGACTCATAAAAATGTTTTTGGAAATTTCATTATTAAAAAAAAGGAGCATTTTATCAGTAAGGAACCTTTTACCAATTTAAGCGATTTTAAGCAAAACTATTTATATATCCATCCTTCAAAAATATTTTGAGACAGGTCTTGCTAAATTGCATGAGTGGGACTCAGACTTGAAATGTTCCTCACTCTCTCAGTTTGTTGGAATTATAGGGGTGCCCCATCATGCCTGACTTATATTTTCAGTAAAAACATTATTTGATTCATCACTGTTTATAAAAATGTGCTGGGTGACAATATTACAGATGCACTCGTCTTATGAAGAAAACTCCCAAGTTTAAAAATAAATTTTCCAAACTTTATTTTTATAGCGACTTGCTATAGGCCAGAAGACAGCTTCGAACCATGTCCAGTATGTTTTCACTTTTTAAAACTTGAGTAGACCCTCAACTTAATGTGAAAAATAGTTACAATATATAATTTACCTATGCATTTAAAGTATTTATTTATAAAAATATGTGCTAGGTGGTTTTAAAAGTCATCAAATTAAATGTTTCTTCTCCATAGTTGATCTTATACTTCCTCCAGTATAATATATTTGAGACAACAGGTGATCCTAAAATGATAAGAACTATTTCTTGAGAGGTGAGATGTGCCCAGCCCTGTTCTGGGTGCTTTATGACTTTATGCCTTTAGTTTTCATGACAATTCTGTCTGGTAAAACTAGACTGATCCACACTTTAATTTGAGACAACTAAAATAGGGAGATTGAGCACTACAGAGCATAAGCAGATATACTGATGAATTTGAATCTTTTTAATTCCTGACTTGCCCTTGCAAAGAGTAACAGACCAAAGTGGCAAGCCTGGGAATGATGTTAATTTCAAAGTGGATTTAGGTTTTGAATGTTATGGAACAAGTAAGTGTGTCTTAACTCTGTTGGACACATTGGTTGGGTTAAAATGCCACTTAAGAATATTACAGTTATTACATGACAGACGTAATCATTTTCTATATGAAAGTTTATTTCCCATCCAACCTAGAAAGTATCCGTGCACAAAAGAGCTCCACACTGTCAATGCTGACGCCCACTCAATGCATACTGGTGGCTGAACAACTTTTTGACCATTACTTCTCATTGCAAAGGACGGATGACTCTATGAGGAAACGTGGGTTGCTTCAGTAAGCTTGCACTGAAAAGCATCTATAGTGTGCAAGGATCTGAGCTGTGTTTCGGTGATTTTGCAAAGAGTTCATAGAAGCAAAAATGTACTCTGGAGAGGATGCTTTCAAAATGTGGATGAAATTCTATGATATGGTATCTCTGCATCTTTGAAGTAAGCAAATTGAAGCAAAAATGAGTACGTAATTGATTTAAGAAACAACTAACTGCTCATAAACTCTTGTAGAAAGATGTTTGTCACATTGCACGTTATGCGGTAACATTGTCTTATAAACTGGCCTTACTTTCCCTTGGTCTCAGTAATTTTTGTCTGATAGTGACTGTCTTAGTTACTTTTCTGTTGCTGCGACTCAATATCTGACATCCACAAATTTAGGGGAGGAAAGTTTTATTTTAGCTCACAGTTTCAGAAGGTCACAGTCCATTCAGGGGTGGCTGGCAGCCACGGAAGTACATATCACAGGAAGAGGTGGAGGCAGCTTCTCATGACATCACAAACAGGATGCGGAGTCAAGGCAAATTGAGACTAGTAGTCCAAGGAAGGTAGGAAGCAGCTTATATATCCTTCCAGGTCTCCTCCCAGTGATCGGCCCCTCCTGGATCCAGGTGTGGAAGGTGTGGTAACCCCTCCCCACTACACACTGATAATCTAATTTTCATGCCTGTAATCCACCCCTCCAGACAAGACCCCGATCTCCCAACAGCACATGGTTTCATAGACAATTCATAACTTTCAAATACATGAGACTTTTGGAGGACATTCCAGATCCAAACCATAATGGTGACTTTTGAGATTGTTTATGTTCTTTAGGAAAACATTATATTCTAGCTGTAAATATTGGGTCAGTTTCAAAAACTCAGTTTCAAAAGTTCTAAGTTTCAGACTAGTTCCTGGAAGTCAAAAGGTGTTTTGTGTTTTGTTTTTGTTTTCTCAATACTCCGTTAGGAAGGATAATGCCTCCAGTCCCTCAACTTTGGAGTTTTCAGGAAAGAAATATGAAATACAATACAGTGTATGTTTAACTCCCGGCCCAGAGGAGGTAAAGTACCGAGGGTGTGTGTCTGTGGTGTGTCGGTGACGTGTGTCTTGTGCCTGGTGTGTGTATTTATGTAACCTACTAACGTCTATAATAAAGAGAAGCAAAATGCTCAGCTCCAAAAGAAGGCTGAGACAAAAAGTTCTTTATTTTAAGAAAAGTTGGAAGTTCTGAACCATTGGGGTTAACAAATGGCTTTTTTTTAGGTTAAGTGGAAAAGATTTGAAATCATACAATGAGAAAGAAAGTTTGGGAAAGGAAGCAGAACATGTACCTCTTGAAGATTTTCTCACGTTTAAGTCTTCGAACACTGTTATTCTATTGTTATAATTAGGAATTTGCTCCTTTTTCTATGACAAGTTCGTCCAAAAGATCAAGATGTCCTGTACAGTCATGCCAAACAAATAGAAATGCCTTGGAAGGGTGAAATCAAACCATATGCAGTTTTTCCATCTAAACATCTGAATATTCAGGATATACAGATGTCTATTGTCCCTTCTTTCTAAGAAAGTTTATTTTTTGCTGAAACTTATTTATGAAAGAAGAATGTGAAAGTTGAGAAACAATAAGCACTGTAAAACTTCAAAAAAATTCTTTTGCCTTTTCTTTGCTCCTATTTTCCAAGAAACTTACACTTCAGTCAATATCTGCCTCATCTGTCTACCAACCTATCAATCCATCCATTACCAGACCCATTACTGATCTAGCTATCACTTGAGTATCCATCCATCCACGTATCTGTAACCAGGCCACCCATGATCTGACTCCTACATTTCTGAATAACGTGCTCTCATTAGCAATCATTGACGTGTGCTTTTCATCATTCCGCAGTGTGATAAATGAGGACCCGGCACTCTCACCCCACTCAGCCCTCTCTGCACACCTCATTTCTTCCTTCCATTTGCATAACATGATTGTGATCCAGTTTTAATGGAATTTGTATCTGCTTGTTACATCCTACGACTACATAGGCATTATTCACCATACAGTGTTACATTTCTTGCTAGTATCACTTTTTTATTGAAGTGAATAATTCACTTATATTTCAGTGTATTATGTTTCTTCCAAACGCTGCAAAATAAATGTAGCACCCTTTAGAATACTTCTTCTCACAGCCGCTGAGGGCTTTTGTTCTTTTTCTTTTGAAACATTCTTCCACTCTGAGCTTTTCAGGCCTCCGTCTCTCGCCTGTACTGGCTGAAGTCTAAACGGCAAACTTAACCTACAGGGTCTTTTCCTCATTTCTCCTGTGGACAGTCCTGTGTATCCCGGCTGCAGCACCATTGCTGTTCCTGGTGCATGGCTTCCCTTTATAAGACCATGCCTTCCAGAGATTTCCTATGATATACCTGGGGAACCTGGAGACATCGCACTTCTGCAAATCCCACTTGATGTACTCACACCTGGTTGGCCATCTTGCCAGGAGGGGTGTCATATGTCAGAAAGCAGCTTTCCTCAGAATGTTGAAAGCCTTACTTCATTTTCATTCAAGTTCTAGTATTCCCATTGAAAACTCCAGATTGTTTCAATATCTGTTCTTTAGTGTATGATGTCCTTCTGTTTACTTGCTTGCTTTTGAGGATATTTTAGGTACACCTATTTTTATCCTTGGTGTTCACGAATTTGTGTGAGAGACCACACACTAAATAACTAAATAGAAGACCTAGTTAATTAATACTTGGGTGAGAATTACGGTGTGACTGGTAAGAGTTTCTGAAACTGCATGGTACGAACCCCAAGTGACTGTATCTAAGTAATTTTTGTTGTCTTTGCATTCTTTTCTTCTGGAAAGATGAAAAAGAGCTGATACTTTCAGTCAAAGCCAGACCCAGGGTTTCTTTTCTCCCCTTTTTAATTGATATTTATATGTGCAATACAGAAGGTTTACATTGATCTTGAGTATTTTGTGCATATATATATATATATATATATATATATATATATATATATATATATATATTGCAGCAAAATTAGAAATCCTTCCCCTCTCGCTTTTTGATCCTCTCACTACTTACCCTCTTCACCAGTTCCTATTGCTCCCCTCAGTTAGTTACAGGAAATGATTGTTTTCTGGATTTCTCATATTACAGAAATCATTTGATACTTAACCTCTGCCTCTGACTTACTTTACTGAGCACGATGGTCTCAAGTTATATTCATTTACCTACAAAAACCTCAAACCTGTCTACCCATTGTGTACAAATATCACAATTTATGTATCTATTAGTCTGTTCCTGAGTATTTTGGTGTCTTCCACAGGTAACCTATTGTTAGTTGGGTTACTATGAACATGGATATACATGTATCTCTATTACATGATGGTTTTTAACTCTTTGGGAAAGTTTTCAGAAGAGGTTTTTACGTTCAAAAGGGATATTTATTTCCAATCTTTTGAGAAACTTCTATACTGATTTCCATGGTGGTTGTACCAGTTTACACTCCCATCAACAGTCTTAAGAAGATTCCTTATTCTCTATAGCATTGCCAGCACTGATTGCTGTTTGTGTTCTTGATATACGCCATTCTCTCTGGAGTTAGAGTCTTAGTGACATTTTTATTTGCATTTCTCTAATGGCTAAGGAAGTTGAACATCTTTTATTGTATTCACTGGCCGTTTGAACTTCTTAATCTCAGAACTGCCTATTCATTTCCTTTTACTATTTTTTCAATCAGAACTTTGATTTTGAGGGGATTATTTTTCTTCAGTTTCCTGTATATGCTAGTTATGTGTGTCTTATCTGAGGTTTTGGTGGTAAATATATTTTCCCCATTCTGACAATTCTCTTTTTTACACTGTTGATAATTTCCTTTTCCCTGCAGAAACTTTTTAATTTGACACCGTCTCATTTGTTAGTTCTGGGGACAATTTGTTTTGCGTTTGATGTCTTGTGCAGAAAGTCCTATATCTATATCTTTTAGATCTTTGCCTAATTTGTCTACCAGAAGATTCAGTGTTTTAGTTTTAATATATAGGTCTTTGATCCACTTTGATTTAAAATTTTGGTGCACAGTGACAGTTGTGGGTCTAGATTCATTCTTTTGCATGTGGATGTCCAATTTTCCTGGCACCATTTGTTGAAGAGGCTGTCCTTTTCCCACTGTATGCTTTTAGCTTCTTCAGCAGAGATCAGGTAGCTGAGGGTATTTGAGCTTGTCTCTGCATCTTCAGTTCTGCACACTGGTCTACCTACCTGTCTGGTTTTGCTCAGTGCCATATAGTTTTTATAACTATTGCTTTTTGGTGTGGAACTTGGTATCTGGAATCCCATTGCCTCCTGTGTTAGTCTTGCTACTCAGGATTGCATTGGCTATTCTAGGTCTCCTTTGGTTGTATATGAATTTAAGAAATTTTTTTCAAATTCTACGAATAAATTTTTGGTATTCTGATAGAAATTGCATTAAATCTGTGTATCAGTTTGGACAGTATAGTCATTTTGAATATATTAATTTTGCATATTCAAGGACACAGGGTATCCTTTCATTTTCACATGTCTTCCACAACTTCCTTCTTCAGTTTTCTTTATATAAGTCCTTCACTTCTTCTGTCAGGTTTACTACTGGGCATTTCATATTTTGCTAATATAAATGGAATTATTCTTCTGAGCTCTTTCTCAGTGAGTTCATTGTTGGTGTAGAGAAAAACTATTTATTTTTTAGTATTGATTTTGTAGCCTGTGATTTGACTGAATTTGCTTATTATTTCTAAGAGTTTAATAGACGAGGTTTTGGTGCCTTCTATGTATGTAATCATAACATCTGCCCCTAAGAATGGCTTGACTTCCTGCTTTCTAAGGTATATTCCCTTTATTTTACTTTCTTGCCCGATTTCTATGGCAAGTGTTTCAAGGACTATGTTGAGTAAGAGTGGTGAGAGTGGACAGTCTTGTCATGTTGCTGATTCAAGGGGAAATACTTTCAATTTTTCATTTACGATGGTATTTGCAGCAGGTTTTAGCATATATGACTTCTATGCATTTGAGATAAGGCCCTTATCTGCCTTTTTTTCTCAGAGTTTTTATTATGAAAGGCTGTTGGATTCCATCAAAGGCTTTTATGCATCAATTGAGATAATCATATGGTTTTTGCTTTTGTTGATGTGGTGTATTACATTGATTGATTTACTATGATGAACCAGCCTAATATCTCAGTAGGGAAGCCCACTTGATCATGGTGTGTGATCATTCCGATTATTTGCTGGACTCTGTGTGACCGAATCTTATTGAGAATTTTTTTATCTATAGTCATTAAGGAGATAGGTCTATAATTTCACTTCCTGGTTAAATCTCTGCCTGGTTTTGGGACTAGGGTGATGCTAGCTTCCAGAAATAAGTTTGGTAGTATTTCTTGTCTTTCAACTTCATGAAACAGTTTAAGAAAGATTGCAGTTAGTTCTGTATTGAAGCACTGAAAAAAGTTCTGTTGTGAATCCATCTGATCCTGGACTTTGGCTTGCGGGAGGAGACTTGATTACTACTTCAATTTCTGTGTGTGTGACGAGAGTATTCAAGGTTTTTATGTTTCATTCAATTTTGGTATTTTGTATGTTTCTAGAAAGTCATCTATTTCTTCCCCATTCTCTAACTTGTTGGAATATAAGTGTTTGAAATAGTTTCTTATAATATGCTGAATTTCTGCAGTATCCATTGTAATTTCACCCTTTTCACTTCTAATTGCGTTAATGTGCATTTTTATCTTTCCTTGTTTTGGTGAGTTTAGCTAGAAGTTTGCTAATCTTGTTTTTTCTTTCAAAAAATGGGCCTTTGATTCATTATTCTTAAAATTGTTTTCTACATTTCAATGTTATTAATTTCAGATCTCATCTTTATGATTTCTTCTATTACAGTTTTGGTATAGAGTATTCTTCTTTCTCCAAGACTTTGAAGTGCATCATTGGTGTGTTTATTTGCGATTGCTCTGCTCTTTTGATGTATCCACTTTTGGCCATAAATTTTCCTCTATGTACTGCTTTCATTGTGTCACATAGATTCTGATACAGTGTACTTCCTATATCATTGGACTCTATGAAGTGTTTGATTTCTTCTCTAATTTCTTCTGTGATCCATTGTTTTGTCAGTAGTAAGTCATTTAGTCTCCATATATTTGTGTTTTCTGCTCTTCCTTTTGCTCTTGATTTCCAGTTTAATTTCACTATAATCTGAAAGTATGCAAGGCATTATTTTATTTCTTTTTTACTTATCTAAGCATGACTTATGGTCTATAATATGGTCTATTTTAGAAAATGTACCACGTGCTGCTGAAAAGAAAGTATATTCTGCTGATATTGGGTGGAACACTCTGTAGACATCCATTTAATTCAAGTTTTCTCTGGTGTTTTAAGTGGAGTATTTGTGTATTTTCTGTCCAGCTGATCTTTCTATCTGTGATAGTGAAGTATTAAAGTCCCCTACTATAATTGTATATGCTCTCTCAGATCTAACAATTTTTGTTTTACATAACTGGGTGCTCTGGAGTTGGGAGCATAGACATTGATGATTGTGAATTCTTCCTGTTCTGTTGTTTCCTTAACAAGTATATAGTGACCATGCTTTTCTCTCCTGATCTGTTTTGTTTTGAAGTGTGATATGTCTTACAATGGTGTAGCTATCCCTGTTTTGTTTCCTTGGCTCTGTTGCATGAAGTATTGAATTCCATCCTTTTGTTTTCTGTCTTTCTGTTACCTTAAGGGTAAAATATGTCTCCTGTAAACATGGTGGTGGATACCTGTAATCCTAGCATTTAGTAGGCTGAAGCAGGAGGATTGCTATGAATCTAAGGTCGGTCTGGGCTACATAGTGAGTTCTGGACCCTCCTGGACTACAAAAGGAGAGCTTGTCTCACCTCCTCACCCTAAAACAAAGAACCCTTCTTCCACTTAAAATATTTTAAAAATAATCATTGAGATTTCCTTTCCTGGTCTTCTTTTGTAGGTTTGTAATTTATTTTCTCACAGTTTGGTAGGGGTTCTTGATGGTGCAAAATTTAAATCATGTATATAATTGCCAACGTATAATCAGAAGTTTAAATTTCCCTTATTTCTAAATTGTCAATTGTTCCAGAAATAGCCAGCTAAGTCCACATGACCCTTATGAAATATTTTTTGAAATATGTATAATGTGGATATATTTTAAGCCAGTAGAGTGAGTGCTATGTCACTGTCAAGAAAATATCTTCTCACAGTGTGTATCATTTCTCTACTGATAACCTGGATTTTTATTTTGTTTTGTTTTCATTCTGCTGCAAAACTCTGGTGAGCTTTTTTGTTACTAGCATAGTAACTGCTTTAAATTGTTTGTGGAATACGTATTAGGGTATATTAGTGAATAAATAAAATTGTTTAACACACTAATACAGCAATAAGGGGAAAGTTTCCTTTTAAATACAATATGGTCTGTGGATACCAAATGTTTTGGTTCTAAGGGCTTTGTGAAGCGCGAGTTACTATAATGTCGGGGTATCTTTGAGGTCTGACCAGAATGTGTGATCCACGGGTGGTATTTTTCACATTTAGCATAAAGAAATTATCATACTGCTATTACAAGAATGAGGTTGAATTTTTTAGACTTCTGGGCATTGCTGAGTTTTGACAGTTGTGTGCAAGAAAATGAAGAACAATTTGAAAAATCCTCGTCCCCTTGGCAAACATTCATCCTGTTCTAATCTGCCACGCTACCTCTGGACTTCTCCAATATTGATAGTCCTCTTTATACAAGTGAATTCTGAAAGCTGTCTCATTAATGCACTGAATGGATAGTGGTGTTTAACTGATGCCATTTCCAGGTCTCCCTTATCAACATATAATAATCCATCTTGGAAGTCAATTTCATTCCTAGGCATTTTTCACTGCAGAATGTTTCTTTCCAGAAACTAAAGCTGTTTCCACTTCCTTTTATCATCACTCTTTCTCTCTCTCTCTCTCAGAAGAGGTGTGCCTGTCTTCTCTCACTCCCCCCCCCCTTCTCTCCCTGTCTGAATTAAGGCCCTCTGGGCTCATCTTTACACAGTGTATGATGTCTTTGGCAATCATCCGTGCCTTGCTAGGCTTCAGCTCACGGAGAGGCAATTCAAGGCATGAGCTTTCCTGACAGATTAGAAGGTGCTTTGTAACAAGGAGAAAATTAAATCAAATGCTTGTCACAGGGAATTCCAAGCAATGTTGGAAACAGAAAGGGCATGAGAGGAGAAGAATAACTGGGAGAAGGTGAAAATACAGCCTAATAAATAAGATTCAGACGCTTGAAAAACAGCGTCATCCTGAGAGACAACAGAAATTCTGCTCCAAGCGTTTGTAAAGATGTTCTCTGCTTCTTTGTAAACCACTAAGCTGTAACAAGAATGTCCTATAAGTTTAGAAAACACAATAGAAAAATGGTTAATACAATCGCAATATCACCAGTCAATGAAAAATTATGTGGCCATTAAAAACATTGCTTATAACAAATTGTAATAGCTCAAAAATACCTATTAGGTCAAGATATTTGGGAAAATGATATAAAATTTAAAAGGCAGGGTGATTAAAGCTAGATAAAATTTACCCATAGAGGAAGTATGACTTGATACAACAAATTAAACAAATTAAATCAAGGTGTACTTAGGGAGGAGCAATCTCTATGTGACCATTTTACATTTCCCATCTTTTCAATATTTTTTAAAGAATGAGCCATCTTAATTCTTCTAATATAAAGAAAGAAATTTTAAAATTGCTGTTATTGTTTTTCAAAGAGAACAACTGTCATTAAGCTCCAGGCCCTAAACTAGAGCAAAAGTTTCCAACTACCATGACAAGGGGTATACAACCAAGCACATTAGGTGGTCTGGGTCCTCAATTTTATAAAAATGGAATCAAAGAAATAGTCAAGACTAATGAAAGGAACAAAGGCACAGTACGGTTTTTATTTTATTTTATTTTTTTGCAATAAAACTCTAAAAACAAATGGAGTAGGTTAAATGCAGTTAGTAACTGTTTTTTAAGTTCCACAGAAACCTCTTGAAATGTCAAGAATGTATATAACCATTTTAGGAGGCTTTCTTAATTTTAAATTTTATTTAAAGTAATCATAAATGATCCAGAAGCATGAAAGAACAATAAAATATAATGAAAAGAGTCTAGAAAGTAAACTGGAGAAGAAAAGCTTATGGACAATATAGAGATAACACACACACACACACACACACACGCACACACAAATATATACTTCTTAACTAAGGTTATGTTATATATTTCTGCCAGTATATAGCCATAAAAATGATAAATATCAATATAATAAAAATGACTCATGAAATATATTAATAAAAATTCCGTGCAGTTTTATGTAGACACTGATTACAACCATGTGAAATGACATGTGTACATAAAGGAATGTAAATATTTGTGCAAAGGAAGATAAATCTAGATTTTTCTGTACAACTGTATATAATTAAAACTGCTTTATCTTTTAAGAAAGCTATACATATATCAAATGTATGTGAATATTATGGGTCATCCTTTTTGCAAAGTAGTATTGACAGAGGGAACCAAAGATGCCGTTCTGGGGTCTATGGGCTCCTGTTCAGGGCCCTTTGGCTGGAGGGCGACAAAGGGCTGAGGTAAGGAGCTCTTTAACTTTGACCTGGCTAATAGAAGTTGATTGTAAATAATATACATTGACTTACTTATTTTGGAATTGTGATTCCAAACAGTTTCTACATTCTAGTGGTTAAAAAAAAAAAAAACCTAACATATATCTTGCTTACAATCGGCATAGAGTCACGTGGGGTTCTGCAACTGTGCTGTCAGGGCCAACTCTTTAAGCCTAAGTTGGCTGAGCCATTGTTATGAAGAAATGGAAGGGGAATGCGAGTGTGCATTGGCTCTTCACTGTTCTACACAGAGCTTTCCCTCCTTACTTTCCCTTTAATTCACTGGCCATGCAGTGACACAGCAAAGTCTCACTCTAAAGTAGGAGGAAGGTGAAAATCTTATAGCAGTGAAAACAAAAAAGACATGAGTAAAAATAAGTGATACTTACAAAGCCTTCCAGATGCTTCAGTGGAAGTTTGACATCTGATTTCTGGATGGATTTGAAAAACTACTGACATCTGTATATGAATGCATATGCACCTATCACACACACACACACACACACACACACACACACACACACACACACAGACAATGAACACATGAAAAGTGAAAATATATCCAAATCCAGAAATAATTCACTCACATTACTATATCCAGGAGGGTCATCTTGATGCCATATATACCATATGTATACATAAAAAATACATATTATTGGTATGTATGAATATTTTTTATGATGAACACTTCATGCTGCTTCCAGTCTTTATAAAATGTATTTTATTCTTGTTTTAATAAAACACGTTGTATATTTTAACCCATCTAACCTTTGACTTGATTTTCCTAGTAATAAAAAAGGGCCATAGTCTCCAGCTGAACCAAATCACCTTCTGACATGACCAGCCATCTTTGAAATGTGGGCCTTTCCTAACACAACGTAAGCAGTCTTTATATGACTTTGGCTTGAATCGTCCCTTAAAGCAGTTTGAGCGTGTGCTCTGGGGAGCTGCAGCTAGCACGTGCTCTGGTTTTGATGCTCTTGTATATAACACATCGGAGCAACCAAACAGGTGTGACAAGGAGGAGTAAATGGGACGACAGTGAAGTGCTCTCTGGAGAAAGATGCTCCCATAAATGGAAAGGGCCACCACGTGACTCACTCGCTGCCGTCTTTAGATTGCAGTCTCAAGCTCCTTCCTGCGCCGGGCTCTGCGGAATGAGTTCTGGAAATGCAATCTACATTAACCACCTTTTACTTATCTGCATGTGACACACTGGGCTCTTGGCAAATTTTCTCCAGTGCCACACACCATATGCGAATTGACTGGCTGGTGTTACTGTTCTGTAGAATGGACAGTGTGTTCGTTACTAGCACTCAATTCCAGCTCATTTTGATGATGATGTTTTATGATGACGCGGCTCGAGAAGAAAGGCCCGTGGTAGCAAAGGGAGTGTACAGGAAGCGGCAGGGGGCGCGTGCTCCTGCCTTGCCGTCTTGTGTTTGTGCACATGCATCATACATCAAGAAAAAGAACTAATGCTGATGAGCCCCAAAAGGAGGCAAAATAAAACAAAAAGAAAATAGGAACAAAAGTGTCACATGGGTTCAACAGCAGGAGGGCCCACCACAGGCATTCCGTAGACTCCTGTCTGTCTCCTGAGCCTCGTTGTTGGCTATACATATCTGGGCACTAATGGGAAAAGGGAAATAAACCCATTTTACAACTCACAACTGAACAAAATATTTTTAGAAAGGATAACTAAAATACAACGTTTGGCAGTCAAAGTATTTCCAGCAGAGAAAACACTAAGAGTTATTTCACAGATTATCCTAGTCATAGACCTCATGTGGTGATTATGAGTGTGAGCCGAGGAGCTCAGATTGAGTCTAAATTCTGCGATTTATTCACCGTGTCATTTTGAATAGGACGACTTGGCCTTGTTCCGGCCCTTCTCCTCCTCACTAGTTTGGAACAATAGTGCTAGCATGGCAGGATGGTTTTGAGGACTGTCTTTGACGATCTGCAAAAGGAATTCAGCATTGTGCCCAGTCATAGAGCTAGGGAAAATTAATGACTTTTTAATGCAAGTAAACATTTTCCCAATTGATCAAAATTTCAAGGTACATAAATATAAAGAGAGAACACTAAGGAGATTTTTAGTTTAGTAGTGACATTTCTACAAAGTACCGTGTAGGATGGCTGAAACAGCCAGGATTGAATCAGATGATCATAGGGTGCTCACGAGCAGTACTCTGGCGGGTGGCTGAAACCGGGTTTCCTGAGTGGGCCTCACAGGTTCGTGTATAGAAATGGTTCTTTAACAACTAGGCTTGAGAAATTCTAAGATAATAGAAGAGTTTTCTTTACTTTGGGGATTCTCAGAGGTCTTTGTATACTGAGATTGAAAAGAAAGGGAAATAAATATGTGTAGCATTTGCCAAACTGAGTTGACCAAAAAAACCTCTTTTTTCACCAAACATCTTTTAGAATCTGTGTTCCAGTGGACACCCTTGGGAAAAATAACAGAAGAAGGTGGCAGACTTGCTGCTCCTTCAAGGCAACTGGTCATAAATATTGTTTCCATCAATCTTTTTAGACTTAAAAATTGAAGAGACGCTGAGGCAGGAAGTTCTAACTTTGAGCGATCAGGGATAGACATTCTCTGGGAATATTGAAGAAATCAAGGTGAAATTTCATTGACTGGTGTGTTTCTCTTTAAGCTAATGCATGGACTTAAATCTGAGATGTAAATCATTTCTTCCAAGCATCCGTTCTCTGGTGATAAACACGAACACTTATGAATTTGGTAGCTTCGTCTGAATTTATTTCTCTTCACTCTCCCCTGGCTTCACGTCACCTCACCTTGTTTCCAACTAGCTTTCATTCATTTAGTTAGGACTATGAACAAACAAAATGCCGAGGTCCTCATGGACTTCTGAAGTACCATTATTTGTCTCTGAATTCTTCTTGTGACTGAAACGTATCTCTATATACTTATATCATCATAAGGCATATGTTAAGTGTAAAAGGGCCAAAATTTGGAATTATGTATAGAATAAAAGTAATCATTTTTTCCATATTGGACCTTAAAATACTATCTATTCCACTATCAGAATGAGTAGGTAACTATGAATGTGGCACTATTGGTGTTTTTTTTTATTTGGGTTTCATTAGGCATCTGACCTTTTTTTTAAACATATCTCCTAGGAATACATATATATTTCAAATATCTTCTATTATATATATATATATATATATATATGTGTGTGTGTGTGTGTGTGTGTGTGTGTGTGTGTGTGTGTGTATACATATATATATTTCTGTTTTAAAATTTCATAGTAGATGCCATATGTCATACTATGGACAAAAAGAAAAGTGGTATAACTATAAGACATAAGTGAAGAAAGAAAAATTTGTGCAGGATGTATGAATAAAAAAGAAGGAATTTAGGGATCGTATGGAAAATGGAAGCCACCAATACTTTCCGGACTGAGAACAAGACTGAAATGGGTGCATTTAGGTCAGCTCTGGCAGTGAGGGGCATGTAGAAATCATGTTAATGATGAGGCATATTCATTTGTATAGGCACTGAAGCTCATAATTTAAACAAATAAACACTATTATAAGTTGTAAAATGGTAGCTGTGGAAGTCATTTTAGATTTTTGCTGGTCTGTCGTTTTGTTTGAGTGAGTGCTGACAATTTAAAAATGCATGTGAAGGTCTCAAAGCTGCAGAGCTTCGGAAGCCACTTAACGTAACACATCATTCTTCTCTGTTCACAAGAGCTCAGCCTGAGTAATCTCCAGGGACATGTTTTTCCTCTTTCTGGACCAAAGAGCCTTCTGAGATGCACAGGGTGTCTGCGGACACCTTGTGAGCTCATGGTTCAGGGCAGTAAGAAACTTAATATTTTTCCGGTTACTGTGTCTAGTCCAAGCAACAGTAGGCTCCATCCTGATGCTGTTTGTGGCCAATCATATTGTCTGCTTCTCCAGCATTTCTCCGCAGCTCTCTGCCTGTCACTCGGGATGTGCATTAACGAAGGCAATGCCTTGCATGGCGCTTGTCATGTTTGCAGAGGAGCATGACACTCTATGGTTACCGCTAACTGGAGAAAGGGACAACTTTTGTGCACGCTAGCTAATTGGTGTCGAATCACATCACCTAGTACTGCCGTGACAGGTGCAGATCAGAGCAAGCAGCAAAGGATCTTCCTGGTCTCTGCCTTGCCAGGGTCTTCCTGGTATTTCAAAAATGCCCCACAACTCAGCACCCAGGGTCCCCACACATGTACTCTGGAACGAAAACAAATTTTGCTGTAAATTATTTAAACTTCAGGTCAAAAAAATTTCAAGGATTCAAATAATCGTGCCTCTGTAATTGCTGTGGATGACAAGATCACCTTCCTCTTTCTGGTTGTCAACTATATGCAGAATCACATTGAGTGGAAAGCTTGGAAGGAAGGTTTAATTACCAAAAAGGGACAGTTCTGCTCCCATGCTGTCTTTCTCCAGTGGCATTTTTATTTTTTATTTGAAGATCTTCATGAGCACCCGAGTTACTAGTGTTTTAAACTTACAAGAGGATGAGCGATTCACTGTGAAAGCAACCTCTTCATTTCAGAGACTCCCTGGCAGGGCCCTGTGGAAAGTTCACATCGAGTGAACACACATGGTGCTTCCTGAAAATCCAGGAACAATAACAAAGGATGATGGTCCTCAAGGGACAAGCAAGTCTCACCCATGCACTCAGAGTGCCAGGAGTGATCACTCACCAGGGCTGTGCTTCCTTCAGCGTCCTCCTTCCGCTGTCTGTCTTTCCAGCTTCAAGGAATTCCTCACCCCTCTGCCCTAGCTAAGCTCCTCTGTTTCCCAGGTCTCACAACAGCACTCTGGTTACTTGATAGCCTGTGTCCCAATCTGCAATTATTTCTGTTTGTTAATCATTCTAATTGCATACAACCTGCTTTCTCCCCTGGAATGCAAACTTCCTACGGGTCAGGTACTTTGCCTACATTGTTCACTACTGGTTTCTCAGTGCTCAGCACATGATAGTTGTTCAAGTAAAATTTAATTAAGAAAGAAAGGAAATAAGGAGAAAAGGAAGGAGGAAAAGAAGGAAGAAAAAGGCAATGAAGAAAGGAGGGAAGGAAGAAATGAAGAAAGGAGAAAACAAAGGGAAAGGAGCAAAGAAGGAGGGGGATAGGGAAGATACAATTGAGGTTCATTTCAATGCACACAGTTTGGCTTTGTGCTGGCGCGACAAAGCCTCAGAGCCCCCTGCCGCCCCTCTGTGGCCTCCACTGCCACTGATCAGGATACTCAGCCTTGACTTAGCTTCTAATTGCAGGATGAGCCGCATCTGTTCTTTCAGGTAAGCTTAGGAGAGAAAAATGATGGCGTCTCCATGTTATTGTCCATAGCATTTGTCATAATTTATCTATAATAGAAAAGAAAGTGTTAACCGTGGGACTCAGGGCTGAGCACTCGGGGTAGGTCTGGCTGCTGTCATTGGTGTGCCAGGGCTGGGGGATGGCAGGCAGTCGGGGGAGGAGCGAGGAAAGACAGAACAGCTCTTCCCAAAGGACAGGCTCTACCTCAGGTCGGAATTTCACTGTCCACACAGGTTTGCTGTTTGGCCCCTGTGTCAGGATGGTTGCCGGTTTTAAACACCCGCTTAATTAATTTAGTCAGAGATTTACAAGAAGAAAAATGAGAGCCAGCTAAGCCCAGTGCTTAACTTTAATTCAAAACAAATTACCTGATTTCTCTTTAGTGAAAAGCTCCTTAAGCCTCACAGAAGTATTGGAAGCTTTTTTTTTTATTTTTCAAAGATACATCTTAATATGTGTTTACTTCCAGGTAACTTTGTGGAGCTACTGTGTTTTTGGTGTGAGCCTATAAATGTTATGGGAGGGCTTTTTGTTTTGTTTTTCAATGGTTGCAGCGTCTCCTAACTCACCGGCAGTAGAGAATGGTGCAAGGATGTGTAGGAAGAAGCAACAGTGTCGAGTCGGGCCTTTGAGATATTAGCAAGTGCTCAGGCTGGAGCCTCCAGGAGCCGCCTATTAGGATTGTTCTAGAAGGTATCAGCCCTGTTCTCTCTACACTCTGGAACTCTGTGGCGCTCAAAGTTCACTCAAAGAACTTGATTAAATGCAAGTCACTGGGTTTCATTTAATGAAGCCTAGTAATTTTTATTTCCAATATCTCAGATCATTGTAATATAAGGCAATTTAGAAACAATTATGTAGGGGATTTGAGGATTAAAAAAAAAGATGTAATCTCTGTTGATAGCATGCATAATGTATTCAAACAGAACACTGAAATTAACTTTGAAATGGTCTTTAGGATGATTCTCTTCTATGCCAGTTTGTTCTCAGCAGATAGATCCTGCCCTTGTCCTCCTCGAGAGCCTTTGATGACTTCCCACACCTTTCAAAATCCTCCTAAGGAGTCTTTTCTCAGTATTCAGGACTCAAGATTCAGAACAATTATATGCAAAGAGAGCATGTTACAAATGTGATTACTTGGCTTCAATAAATTGTATCTTCTGGACTTAGTCAGGAGTCTAGTTTTTAGAAAATTCTTTTGGTGATCTATTTCAAAACTTCGAAAGCATGCTATACTAAGTTTTTGAGACATTTTATTTGAGGCTTTTTCTGGCCTATTTGTTACAACTGATTGCAAATTTTCTCTGCTAAAGCTGTACTGCAACAAATTAGTTAAAATTTCCTCGGTATTTTAGGCTATTTCAAGTCTTCTGTGGTTTCTCACTCTTTCCCCCCATTCAAATAATACTTCCTGTCCCCCCTAAACTGGCTTAAATGGCCATGTCTTCCAAGAAGCCTGTTTCAAACACTTCGTTTGAAATCCACGCACCTGTCCCATCCTCTCAAACTGGCTTCTATGTGTCTCCAGCTAGAATGTATCTTTTATGGACATTATTGATTGATTCACTCTATGAACTCTTCAAGATTTGTATCATATGTGATTGGTACAGGGGAATTACATCGTCACAAATACCTGACTTAATGGTCATTGACAAAAATTTAGAATAGAACATGAACATTCATACACAGATAGGTGTGGTTTTATACATAAGAACTCCACTTATTCTTCATTGGAGATTATTTTATTGTGTAAAATTAATATGGAAATATTGCTTTCACGTGGAGTTTGATTGTAACTACAGAATGTGGCAAGAAGAAGAGAATCAGTTGATGTAACTAAAGGAAGAATGGTAGGACAGAGCCCAGTGTGAGGTTACTCAAAGAGGAGATAAGGATGAACGAAGCAGGCCCAATGTGGGTAACATGTTAGGGAACTTGAAGCAGTATATTTTGGACCTCTACAGCTAAGGTTTTGGTTTGCTTCCAGTTCTTAGCTATCACTCTGAGAACGACAGCTGAAGATTAGCCCGTCTTATTCTTGCGTCTTTTTCAGAGGCATCTCATACGAGTGGTATGGTCCTCCAGCCTCATGGACAGGAATAAATGACAATGATCTATTCACCTGTATATCTTTTCTTCCTCTTGCTCACCTTTGAGAAGCAGCTCAGATAGCTCCACTTTTTTGATTTACAGCCCGATTTCTCTGTGGAATGTCAAGGATAATGTCAGGCTGTGAGAATTTCAGTTGTTTATTTTGTAAAGAAAAAATATTTTGCTGAATGTTATGGTTTCGCCTCCAAATGTTTCTGTGCTTGACGCTTGGCCTCTAATGTAATGGTAGAAAGGCAGTGGGGTCTTTAGGAGGAGATTAGCATGCGGGGTCACTAGCCTCATGAAGGATAGCCATAGTTCTCACAGGACCAGGGCGGTTCCCAGGGAAGTGAGTTGGTACTACCTACTCTCTTGAATCTTCACTTGAACATGTGCCCCTTCAGCACGTGGCTGGTTTCTCTGTCACAGTGTGATGGAGCCAGGTGGGCTCTTGCTAAATACAAGAATTCATTACGTGGATGTTTTAACCACCAGAATCATGAGCTAAATAAACTTTTATTTTCTAACAGAGTACCCAGCCTGCATGGTACTCCTTTGCTGGCCACATGAATTCTTTTGTGTCCTTGTTTCTTTGCCCGGGATCCCTCAGCTAGAGTTCTACTTTGTAGGCAGGGTTAAATCCACCTAGAAACCTCCCCATTTTTGCATGACGTTGACTGCTTCATCTAATCATGGTTTTAGTTCTTGATCCACATGAAATTCTGTTTTATCTGGGCCAAAAATATCCCAAAACATAGCTGAATTTTAGCAAATTTAAAAGAAAAAAAGAATACTACCTTCCTCAAGCAAATGATCTTTGACTCTCTACAATGTAGAGAGTTGACTCTCAACAAGCTTGAAGAGTGAATTTACAGTGAAAATTGCTTCTTATTCAGATTTTCATTTCTTTATCCCTTTCTATCACTCCTGCAGACATCTAGGTCAGAAACCTGGCATTGTAGAAACTCTTCGAGCCTGTCAAACTTGTCTCTCGGTTTTGTCTCTTGGAATTCCTCAATGGTTCCTTTCTTCACCTTTTCTCCCTCTCTAAGACCCGTCTAAGAACAGAGCAGCTTCCCTTCAAGAGCTCCCTCCTCCTTCCTTTCTGCCTCCTCCAGGTTCAGTCTTCCCTCTCTCCCTAGCCTTAGCTTTCCCTGACACAGATATGATGACACAATATATTGTAATGGTTCCCCAGAACATGCCACTTTTTGAGCGCTGAATTTTTGTCCCAAGTGTCTAGCTTTTGTCTACCTTTCAAATCGCATCTCTCATGATCCTTTCTCTTTATCCCCAGAAGTACTTACAAATCCAAGTCTGCACCAGGCTCTCTTATCTGTCATGTTTTCCTTGTGTTCTTAGATTTATTTGAAAATTTCACATCCGCTTCTTAACTCGCAAACCCCTGGGCATCTGGCAGTGCTGAGCTCCTCTAAGAATCCTTTTGGAACACTTCCTCTGGTTTTTGTACCTTTGTCCTCCCAGAACACCCTGGGAAATAAAGATATTAAATCGTGTCACACTGAATTATAAATTTGTCTGCTCCTTAATAGGCATGCTTTCACCCTGTAATTCAGCACCTAGATGACGATTGCCCCATTTGTACTGTGTTGTAAAGAATGATTTTTTTTTTCAAAAAAGAACAAATGTGACTCATTTTTATTTGATTTTGTTGTGTCTTATCTTGAGACCTTTTAGTTTAGTGATGGATTCTAGAGAGAACAGGTAAAATATGAGCCTGCCACAACTCTTTTCAAGAATGCTGAAAAAATTTCTTTTTCCAGCACCCAAAGTTGTGGAATTTTTTTTTTTTTTTGAGACAGGGTCTTACTCTATAATAAAGGCTGTTCCTGAAGTCACTATGTAGCCCAGGCTGGCCTCAAACTCACTATGTAGCTCAGGCTGGCCTTGAACTCAACTAATCTTCAGTTTTAGTCTCCCAAGTACTGGAATTCCAGGTATTCACCAGAACATCTAGCTTATGTGGCACTGGGGAAATCACCCCCTGACCTTACCCTTGTTAGGCAAGTGTTTTAACTGCTGAACTGCGCCCCAGTCCCCTAACGTTCAACGTTTTAGGAAGCCCAACTTGAGTATCTTATGGCTATTTTTCCCTATTGCATATAGAGAACCACCTTTAACAAGCTACTGAGACCAACGCTCTAATAAGCAAACCAAATCACAAGAAAGGATAGGGAGTAGGAGGGAGAGAGACAGTGAGACAATCAGGAGAAATGGTCACGTGGTTCTTCTTTCCCAGGCCAGGGATGTGTTTGCACAGGTGGTCATTTAATGCCCTTACACTTTTGAGTCACGTGAGCAACAAATAATTTTAAGAAATTTACAATACTGCCATTTGAAAAACAAAAAGTCATTAAACACTTACTGAATGGAGGACTTAAATAAATTATATCTCATAAGATGAAGAAAGAGGATAGACAAAGAAGATTAAAAAGAATTCCACGATACTTATAGCAGTAAATTAAGACAGAAGACGTTTGACTAGAATACTTTTTAACACAGGGAGAAATACATCACATGCACAAAAGAAAAAAGAATGTATACCTGAGGGAGTAGGGAGTAGGTGGAAGATTTAACTGTCGAAGAGAAGCATAATAAACTAGTCAATGATTCATTTGAAAAGGGGGGACAAGGAATGCAATGCTATAAATGTATTTCATTAATTTCCCCTTAAAAAGTCAGTTTCTGGCGTGCACCTGAATGAGGGCTAAAATTTAGAGTCTTAAGGGATTATATTCCAACACACACCTGTGTGTACATGCGTGTGTGTGTAGTCTTGCACTTTTGGTCAAAGAACAAAATGTTGAAACCTACTAGGAATTAATTCCTTCAGAATTCACCAAGGCTGACCGGGCCCCATTTGTGAGGCTGGGTGACGTGTTACAAGCAGAATACAGTCAATGTTTACTCAGGAGCCTACTGCAGCCTTTTGGACTTCTGTGATATAAAACAGCCAAAGAAAGGCCACAGTCAGGACGGAAGGGGAAAAGTGCACGAAGAGAGTCCAATGTCCTCGGTCTGCTCCCTGTGTAGCAGTTCCTGGAACGCAGACCCATTTCCTGACTCCATCAGCTGATACATTGTGAGCTCACACAGCTGATAGGAAATCCCTTCAGTTCTTCTAATAGAGGTTATGATAGACAATGAAAAATGAGCGGGTTCCGGGCAGTTACCTGGCCTGTGTGTGCAAGTGAGTGTCCATGCTGAGATTAAGATGCACTTACAGACCACATGGGATTGTTTCTGACCATAATTCTTTTGGTTAAAAGCTAGTTACAAGAAAAGGAGAGAGAAATATATTTTCTGCTATGAGCTAAGGAGGAGTTGTCTGTTAGTAGTCAATGAGATGAGTTGTTCTGGAGGTAAGTAGCCAATGAATTCACTTTTAGCATGATAAAATATTAGTTTTAAAAAATAGCAAAAGACGCATGCATCCACTTATTTTAAAAGGAAAACAATACATGTATTTTCTAGTGTACAATTATTTATGTAGTTAGTAGAAAATGTGTATATACTGGGGAAGGAGAGGGTTCCTAATAGAGAAACAATTTTGAAGTTTGTCAGAATTCTAAGTAGCAAAGGTAAGGTAAGTTCTAGTGTTAAAAAAAAAAAACCTTAGCATAATATTTCCTGTTTTTTTTTTTTGGGGGGGGGGGAGCAAAAGGCAAAACCAGCTAAGTAGAGCTAAGTGAAATATGATTTTCACATTTAAGAAGCTTGGAAGGCAGTCATGGGTGGTGGTGAATACCTGTAATTTGAGACAGGAGAACAGCAAGTTCAAACCCACCCTGGTAACTTAGTGACTTAGTGAGGGTGCTGTCCCAAAATAAATATAGATGCAGAGCTGGGGATACATCTCATTGCCAAGATCCTGCTTTAAACACTCAGTCCTAGAAACAAAGAAAGGGAAACAAAAGCTTGAAAGTCATCACCCGATTCTAAAAACAAGTTAAGAGCTGAGCAAACTGAAAAATTAACAGCTTTTCTTGGATCAATAGAGAGGTGAGAATATAGGATAAACCACTGGCCCAACACGGCAGAGACAGGGATGCCAACACAAGGAGCAATGAAACAGGAGAGGAAATTGTCAAGGGAAGCAGCCCAGGAGTAGGAAATCCTAAGCTCTGATTGGTGAACTCCTGAAAGCTTACTAAAAACAAGTCAAGGAGTTAGTGCCACACGGAAATCTGGTCATAGAAGCACCAATTTTTGGTAAATGTTGCCTCCAGAAGCCCAAAGAGATTTTCACAGTAAATACTAGAAGAAAATCCCCTCTAGAGGATGGAGAAAGGGAATCATTATGAAATATAGATTCATTTTAACAAGATTGAGTTCCAGAGAAACCAGTTAATCAGAGCCTATCATGCTGGGCTTTGTCAATATGTAATTGACCTTGGAGAAGGGGAATATTCAATTCCAGGACAACTACCTATCTTGTCTCCCCAGGGATAGGTGAGCTGGGATCTGGAAAGCATGTGTGAAGTTCACGGTCTAGACACAGCTTCACTAAAAGATGTTGTCTAATCTTAGACTTTAGAAAGCTTCCTCTTCTCACCGATTATTCACAGCAAAAATCTATTCATGGCAGCTTCTTCAACCTGGAATAACATGCACAAGTATCAGGAAAAATTTACTGTATATAATAAAAAGGCAAAAACCAGAATTTGAAAAGACAAGCCTCAGAACCAGACATGGCTGGGTTGTTGGGATTACCAGATGAGGAATTTGAAACAATTAGGATTAATATGCTAAGGGGTAAACAAAACAGTGCACCAAGACAGAAGGACAGTGTAAGCAGCGATGAAATCCTAAGAGACAAACGTCAGTTCTTTAGGGGAGGGAGGGAGGGAGAGAGAGAGAGAGAGAGAGAGAGACAGACAGAGAGACAGAGAGACAGAGAAATGAGAAATGCTTCTAAATCACACTCCTTGATATTTACCTCAAGGTTTAAAAAACATGATCACACAAAGACTTGCACACAAACTCTTATAGCAGTATTATTTATAATGGCCGAAGTTGGATGCAGCTAAAGTGTCCTTTTATTTAGTGATCAATATGTAAACTCAGGTTCAACCACAGAATATTCAGCACTTAAAAAAACAGCCAAAAATCCATGCAAAGATGTGTATGAACTTAAATGCATAGCGAAACGTAAAGGAACTCAATCCAAAAACGATTTTAACTAAATCACATTCTAGAGAAGGCGAAGTGATGGAGAATGTAGGTCATAAAAGTAGATAGGGTGAGATGGTGAATAGAAAGAGTGAGGGGGTCTTCAGGACAGTCAAAGTAGCAACAGCTACACTAGAGTGATGGGGACACTTTGCTCTACATGTGTCCAAACTCAGAGATGATATGACAGCAAGAGTGAACCCATGGCATTTCCATGCATGTCAATGCAGGGTTATTCATTGTAATAAATGTGCCATTCTTGTTGGGGGTGTTTGTGGGCAATGGGAAGGCTATGTGCATGTTTCGTCACGGTTTATGTGAGAGATCTTTCTACCTTTCTCTCAATTTTGATATGAACTTACAAATGTTCTTAAAAATAAATATTAAAAACAACTAAATGAAAATTTAGCATATAGTGCTTAAAATTGGCAATTTTACTGTAATATTGATTAATGCTTAACTTTTTCAAATTCGTTGAAAGATCTGAAAGTTCAGGGTTTTTTTTTTTATATTTTCAAAATAGAAAAACAGGACTGGGTTCAAGTGCTTGCCTGTAGGCACCAGGTCCTGAGTTCAGTTCCCCAGCACCGTATAAAGCATCAGCCTGTAATCCCAGCACTCAGGAGGATGAGACAGGTGGCTTGTCCTGAGTCCAAGGCCAGTGTGAGCTACACAGTGAGACCCTGTCTCAACCAAACCAAAAAAAAAAAAAAAAATCAGAATATTTTCCCTTTCTTTGAAGTATTCTACAGTGTACACAGTTGTGGAGACAGAATTCTCTTTTCATAGTTGCAATCATTTAATCTGTGTGTTTAGGATCTTTATACTGAAGGTCTATTGCATTATTAGTATCCATAGGCATAAATGGTTTCATAAAACTGGCCATTGTCCAAATTAGGGAATACTAAGGATATCAATGTTTAGATTTGACTTGTAATGTGATTCAAGTAATAAAATGGTATGCGGAGAGAGATGCCCTGGTACTTCAGAAGCACCACATCAATATTTTTAGACTGTTTTTCCACTGAGCTATAAGCCCTGTTAGCTTCATTTCTCTACAAGTTTTGGACCCTCTCAATATATATGTATAAAGCTCTCTTTATTTTGGAAAAAGTGTGTTGTATAATATCACATGCTTCTTCAGGGAAACCAAGCTTCAGAAATCACTCCAAAGCCTAGGGGAGACATCTTAGAGACTTTAGTAGATCCCATGGCTTGGAAAGTCCAAATATGTCTTGAGAATATTTTGCCTTTAATAAAGTTTTACTTCTCTATAGATCTGATTAGATTTAATATTTAAAAGATTTACAGAACTCCAAAAATTTAATAGAAAAATTAAAACCAAACAAATAAGCAAATACCAAAATTAAAAATAGGCAACAGACATAATCAATATTTCTGTAGAGAAACATAAAAATAATCAACAGACATGAAGGAAAAAAACACCAGTTAAAACAAGAATAATGTATTGACTCACTCCAGCAAGAATGGCCATCATCACAGGGACAGAGACTGCAAGTTGTGGGGAGAGTGTGAAGAAAGGAGAAACCGACATATGGTTGGTGGGAATGTAAATTAGTATGGCCATATGGAAAACAGTATGGAGTCTCTTCAAACAATTAAAAATGGATGTATGACTCAACAATCCCACTACTGGTATGTGTCTAAAGGACATGAAATCAGCCTGCTGAAGAGACATCTGCATTCCCTTGGCTTTTGCAACAACACTATTCTCAACAGCCAAGACATAGAAACAATCTAAGTACTCTCCAGCTGATGGATGGAGAAACGTGGCAGGCACACAAGCTATCACACACTTTAGGCATAAGGAAGAATGAAATGTTACCATGTATAATGGCATGGGTAGAAATGGAGATCACTACATTAAGTGAAACACGCTAGGCACAAAAAGCAAACTGCCATATGAACTCACTGGTGGGTGGACTCTAAGAAATCACTCACAGAAATGGGAGTAGAGAAGAGGTTACCAGACGTTGGGGGGGTCCTGGGAGGAAGTGATAGGAAGAAATTGACCAATGGGAACTAAGTTAAGACTGCGAATGAGAAATTCTGGTAGGTCGTGGAACATTGGGATGATTAGATAGCAATAATGTAGTGTACACTTTTTAACAGCTGGAAGAAATGATATTGAATATTTACTAAAAATGATAAATATTTAAGGGGGTAGACATATTTATCCTGATTTAAACATTGTAAGATATACACATATATTCAAATATCACCCGATGCCCCATAAACATGTGTAACTTTTATGTTTTTATATATTGATTAAAATTAATTTAGCAAGTAGCTATCCTGAATTAAGTAAAATCATTAGTAAAGTCAGAGTGTTTTTTCTTCCTTACTGAGTTCATTCTATCTGCTACCAAATTTATGCTGTCACTTTTTAAAGAGGTAGATGCGTTTCAGGAAAACACCCAAATCGTCAGGCCATATTTAACAGCTTTGTATATTTAGTGAGTGGAGACCTGGAACAAAAGCTCTCTGCCATGTCAGTCACTTCGGCCTTTGACTGACAGATAGAAATATCATGGCGAACACTTGACAGGAGTTAAAGGCAGAGTTCAGTACATTGCTGAGTTTAGCCTGTGGCCCTGGGGAAGCGTTAGAAATCACTGCAGTGTGTAATTTTTTTAATGTGCCAAATACACACGTATTGTTCATGACTGCAAGTAGTTTTTACTGTGCCCATGTCCCACTGGTATGTTTATTTCCCTCCTTAAGACCCTAGAGGACAAAATTCACCACTGGTTTGCTAGCTTTATTGTGACTTACGCTGAAATGCAGAGGAAACACGTTCACAGTGCTGAGAACCTTCTTCACTGTCTACAACAGGTGCTTTCGTGAGATGTGCACCATTGCAACTCCCCAGGGAAATAAACCTGCAGGCAATGCCCACTGCAGGCACGCCTCAGGTGCGAGGACTCTTGTCCTCACTGAGAAACGACCACTCTTTTGCCCAAGACTTCCTTCACCACCTCAACATGCCAACCCAGTGAGGGGCTAAGCAGGGACCCTTCAAAGGTCCCTACATTTCATTTTTAGATGATGCTGCATGTATGAATAATGACAAATAAATATGCTTTAATAATTAATTTGCAACTATTTAACACAAAACTATGTCATTAAAACAGAATTAAATGTCTTGCCAAGAATCTTCATAAAGCTTATTACCCCCCATGCAAAATCCCCTTTTCAATTAAAATTCCTTGCAACAGTAATTGTAGTAATAATTGCACCAGCCCACATACATTCCTCTCTTATCATCCTGAACATGTCTCTCATCTTGGCGCTGTAGGAAATCTTTGCGCTGGCAGGATATTAGCGAAGCGTGTTGTAGTTAACACTAATTAATTCATGTTGGTTTCTTCACAATCTAATGAAACAAAATTAAACCTGTACTTTGTTCATTTGGCTCATATTTTCTAAATGAGACACCTAATGGAGACTTTATAAAGGGCATTTCAACCCCACGTAGTTAGCCTCTTTCAAATTTCTTTCCGCTTTCCAAAGTGAATGACAATAGAAATGATAATGATTATACATAAGAGACGATTCATAGCCATCACGTGAAGGATTTTTAAAACTGATTGTTTAGCCATGAATTTATAATCAGAGAACAGTTTCTCCTTGGATCTGACATCAGAGAAATAAAATTAAAGAACTAAAAAAAAAAATTAAAGCTTCCTTGGTCTCACATAGGAAGACCTAGATCTCCATTACCAAAAAGGTTTTGAAATGCAAATATTATCCAGAGCACTACAAAGAATTTTTTCTTCCTGTTTTGAGATTTTATAAAATTAAAATAAACTTTGCCATTTGGAAATTATGATGGCTTTGGTTTCATTTTGGTTTAATTTTTCGAAGTTTCATGTTTGATTTTTTCAGTTTTATTTGTTAGCGAAGAGCTCCTTTAAAGATAACAAAAGCTACATTGCTATAAGTTGGAGGATTAACACTGTAGGTCTTGCAAAAATAGAACCAAAAAAAGAAATTAAATGATTAATAATTTTATTTATTTTCACAAAGAATAATTTTGTATGTATATTGAACTATTCTTTATTGGTCAAGTCACTTCCCGGCCTTAGCTTTCTGACCTCTTTTCCTTCCCTTCTACACAATGAGGATATTGGTCCATACAATCTCACATGACCAAAGTTTTAAAATTACATCATTCAAAATGCAGCATAAGCAGCTAAAAGTTATTTAGAGGAAAATTCATAGTTATAAATTTAGCACTCACTTCCGAAAAGAATAACAACTAACGCTTTTGTGTAACTTACCGCATGTCGGGAACTGATATCTTATACAGAATGAAATACTTTGGAAATTTAGACTATAGTTGCCTTTTTGCCTAAAGCAGTAGTCCAGGCACCCCCACAAGTCAATACAACGTGAAAAAGAAGAGTAAAAGTGGGTTGTCATTTGAAACAATCTTAAAATATCCAAACCATATTTTGTATATTTCAGTGCAGTGCTCTAGGAAAGCATAAAAAGTTATTGAAGACAATCTCTGCCATCAAAAAAACCTTACAATGCAGGAAGAATGATGCATAAAAACTGAGTTACTTTTTAGGGGTGAAAATGTGTATAAATTTTCATTATGTAGACTTCACTGAGTTGTGATGAAGGCAGTAAGGATTAGAGACATCAAGGAAGCCTTTCTGAGGGACTTCTTCATGAAGAGTCATCCTCCCCCCATCCCTGTACATCTCCTTGGCATTGCAACTAGCCCACCATTTTTAAGTACTTAACTTGTGTAAGGTCTTGTTCTCATCATATTTGGTCGCCATTGATACAGCATCAGTATTACCTGTTTCAGTAACCTCAACACAGCAGTGGAAATTATATAGCCACTTTCAAGCCATTGGATGAGAACCTGTGAAAATATGGACGAAGGCCAAATGATACGCCTTGAAGCCTGAGACCGAGCAGGCTTCACCATCCACAGCAAGCTTCACATATGACCAGGAAAGATGCCTCCTTCCGCGCAGAACACCAGCTTCTCGGCACTGTTCAGACCTATTTGCTGGAGCAGAGTTAATGGAAGGCGGGCTGCACTTCTGTCACTGGACTCAGCCCCTGTGTTGGTTAGGATTCTTACTCATGAAGAATTAATTGAAATGGAAAAACAGAATAGGTCACTTCATAGAACTCAATGGGGGGGGGGGGGCAGTGGGAACTAGTGGGGACGAAGAGCGTGTGGGAGGGTCAAACAGGGATGGGGGAAGGGTTTACAGTATTGACGTGATTATATTCAAATTTGATGTAAACATTACGTATCGATATGTATTATATACATATCAATAAAATGGGAAAATAATGAACTGAAATTATATATAAATAAAGGGAGAAAAACAGCCCAAAATGGCTGTGAGCACGTCTGAAAGCTGGAGGGTCCAGTGGATGCTCACATGAGACAGAAGCTTAATAGTCCAAAGCTGAAGGACAGCTAGTTCGAGTCGGCCTCAGGTCATCATTCAGGAGCTAATGGGGAAGAGCGGAGATTGGAGCAAATCTCCGATGGAGATTAGTATTGAGAAGACAGAAGGGAATGTGGAGGCGACGACCAATCAAGCTCTCCCAGGAGAAGCTGTAACAATCTTTCTTCTTCCTTCTTTCTTTATTTCAAGCTTCCAGTTGGGCCACTCAGACCCACGGTGGGTGATCTCTTGTTTGCTGGCCCATAAACCCATCACACACGCTTGTGAACTCTACCATGGGCATTGCCTAATCTCATCAAGTTAACATCATCCATCCAGTCGTCGTAGTCTCTTTCACAGTGCAGTTGACCTGGAACTGGGGCATCTTCTCACAAGAATAAACTGATTGAATTCCTATTCTACCTGTGACATGGCCTTTACCTATGAATGGAGCCCATTTCCAGAGCAAAAATAAGGCTTAGCCATCCCCCTACCTTCAAATGGAATGAGTAATTAAATAATGCAAAAATCTTATTCTGTGTAATCAAATCAAGGAGCACAGCAGGTTGCTGTGCTGACCAAACTCTCCAGGTCAGGGATTCCAGCTGTCCGGTGACTTTAATCTTCTCTGTTGTCAATTTAACAAGATGAACAGCTCGCTCCCTGGGAGCACGTGCTATGTATAGGCACCAATTTCCAAAGTTGAATGCTACTATTATGTATCATAAATGCTAATAAAATAATGATTAAGAGAAAAAAGAAATATAAAAACTTAGACCCCATTCTACTTCTATTAAAATAAAACCTGCAATCTGCATTTAGTAAGATTCTTCAGAGACTTTATGCATTCTAAAGTTTGAGAAACTCTCCAATAATGATTATTAAACCCATTGCTTCTTGGAATATCTCATCTCGGGGGGAATGCAAACAAGAAAACAAGATATAACATTGGCCAACATTCATGGGGTTACAACCAATTATGAGATACTGCCGCAAGTGTGAGATTTCTGTTTATTGTATTATCTCATCCTTATGATGAGCTACTGTGGTAGCACTCTGAAACTCATTTTGGGGACTAAGAAACTGAGGTAATGCAATTTTATTTTAGCTGAAGTATAGTGTGTTTAGCTTTCCATTGTCCTACAAAGTTTTGGAGATGAAAAGGAGGAAAGATTTATTTATTTTGGGTTTTGGTTTCAGAAGTTTTTGGTAAATGCTTACCTGATATCATTGCTTTTGGGCTTGTGGCAAAGCAGATCTTTGCAGTAAAGGACATGAGGTGGAGCAGAGCTGCTTACCTCATAGCCGCTCAGAAGCAGAGAGAAAAGGAGAACTCGGGGTTCCAGTATTCCCTTGAAGGACTCACCTGCAATGACCTAACTTCCTTCCATTACACCCTGCATTCTTCCTATAGGCCTCCTCTTAAGCCTAATAGCTCAAGTGACGAGGCACCAAACCCTTAAAACATTAGCTGAGGGTAGAAGGGCTTTAGTATCTAAATCATAACAATTAATAATTGATAATGCTGCAATACGAACAGAGGATAACTAGGTTACAAAGTCAGAATCTTGATTACCACGTTTCCTTCATGTGTGTGTCTTTGTATTTATTTTCTTTGTTAGGACATTACTGTGCTTTTTTGGTTTTGTAATCATATTTTTGTCATTTTTAATAGTATGTATATGCATTACACAATGAACTTAAGAATTTTGTGTACATATATGTTGCATCAGATTCACATTCCCTTTCTCTCCATCTTTTTCACCCACCCACCTCTTCTTTCCTGAAACTTGAAACCATTGTGCTTTTCGAGGTGATACTTTTTAAGAGTAGAAACATGAGAACATTGAAAGAACAAGTAACTCAAGATGGTGCTACATAAAATGATAAATGTCTGTGTATTTTAAATTGTAGACAAAGTTTCAAAAGCAAATGCCAATTAAGAAAAAAATGACAAACTTCATGATAGGGAAAGAATTAATACCCTTAGTATCTAATATTCCTTAGATATAAATAAAACGAAATACAAAAAGCATAGGACACTACAAATAATTCACAAAGAACAAACTAAAACCTGCATTAAATTACTGATTTTATACATAAATATAGTCAGATTTATAACAAATAAGACAAATATAAAATTATGAATAACATTTTACTTATAATTTGAGCAATATCCTACATGAGGTAAGAGAAAGCAAGTAGTTCTACAAAGCGTGAGAAGAACTATTGAGTATATTCTTTCCAAGAATAGGGCTGGAGGAATGGCTTGGCGGTTAAAGCACTTGCCTACCAAGCGGCACTTCAAGTGCTACGTACCAGAGTTCAATTCCCCAACATCGCATAAACCAGAATGTTGCTGAATCCCTGTAATTCTAGCACTCGGGAGGCTGAGGCAGGAGGATTGCTGTGAGTCC
The DNA here is from genome assembly GCA_004027205.1 of Ctenodactylus gundi. Taxonomy (NCBI): domain Eukaryota; kingdom Metazoa; phylum Chordata; class Mammalia; order Rodentia; family Ctenodactylidae; genus Ctenodactylus; species Ctenodactylus gundi. The sequence continues at coordinate 45,957 of PVKB01003360.1, forward strand.
AAGGCTGCATGGAGCCTGGGCTCCATGGTGAGTTCAGGACCAGCCGGGAATGCAGAGGGAGACCGTGTCTTAAAAAATAATGCTACTACTAATAATTTGTAAATGTTCGAGTATTTAAAAATGATTGTGATCTTTAACCTTGCAATCCTCCATCTGAGAAATAATCATAGAAAAATTGTTGAGGATATATTGAATAACTACATGCTAAAGACATTTTGCTAATAAATATTCCTAATATTTTATGAAAAATATGGAGACAATATACTAAACATAATATATTAATATATTGTGAAAATATGAATACAATCTGAACTTTCAATAATATTGAATCAATAAATAATATGAAAATAATAATCTTTGAATATATTTAGTAACATGATAAGGTATTTGTAACATTTAATTTTTCCAAAAAGCCATAAATCAATCTCTAAAACATATTGCTTAAAAATAAAATATGTGCCATGTATATAGCCAACTTAATAAACAACATATATAAATATTAGCAATAGGGCAACAAAGTTGCAAGTTAATTTCCAGTGTGTATTCTTTACTTTTCCTTCTGTATGCGTTGTATATTTTCTAAATTTTACTCAAATATTCTCTTTTATCAGAACACATGGTTTAAATTTAAAGACTAAATATTTGTAGTCTAGAGGAGTTTCATGGAGAGAAGAGAGAAATGTGTGTGACTAAGACCCCAGGAAGAGAACATTTATCCCAGGTGGAATGTAGTGGCACTGACCTTGTCAACGCCAATGTTCTGTTTGAAACACTGCTTTGGTGTAGGTAATAGGTTTTCAAAGGGGGAGGGGTTGTGTCATTTCTAGCTCTTGGAGCTTTTCGATGTGTTTCCCAGTTGGTGGGAATCCCCCACCCGTGGGAAGCATTAGAGAACCTCATAAGCTTACATTAAGAAGGTGTCTGACATCAGAGCTTTATTGCCAGAAATTCGTTTTTAAGTCTTCTCATTTTCTACCTGAAGTTACCCCACCTCCTAATACCATGTTACATGTCAACCAGTAAATACTTCTGGATGGTTCAAAAAGTTTCTCTCCTTAATGACATCTGTCTGTAGGGTGATTTTCTATTGTTTCTACAAATGTTGAAATGTGCTTTTCTAAAATGTAGAACAGATGTTAGTCCTTTTTTTCTTTCTTTCTTACGGTGTTTTCTCAAAATTTTATACTCTCTTCTGAATCACTCACTGGCTCTTCCTGGGTCATCGTTATGAAGGGAGTGGCAGTCCACTTACTTATATCAACCAACTCATTCACCAATTTCCCACTGTGCCCAGCACTCTGTATGAGGATGATTATTGAATATAGGTATTAAGACTGAGCTACTGGATGAAGGCATGTATTTATTAATCTTTAGCATCAGGTGGCAATGGTTTTATGATAGGAACATAGAATATGAGGTCTACCTTCAGTAGCTTTTTACGTGTACAAAAGAGATTTAATTATGCCAGAATGCTGTCAACCATAGGTCGGGGTTGTGTAGCAGATCTCTACAACTTATTCCTCTTGCATCATGAAGCACGACGCTCGCTTGATTGACAATCCCCACCTATCCCTCCTCCTTGCTCCTGACCTTCTCTTTTTGTTTCTCTGGTTCTATAAAGTTGTTTATTTGAGATGCTTATAACTAAGCAATTCTACTATAATTCTAGAGAAAGAAACCTTAAGAAACTAAACACCAGAAAAAATAGGAGCCTAGAAATATACAATATCTACAAAAATCCAAAGATAAGGTCATTATGTTAATAGCTTAAATATCCCATTAGTAGGAAACAAAGGATGCAAGAATTCTAAGTGAAATAGAGACTTAGAAAAATATTTAACAAGCAAGTTTTAAAGTGAGAAAATTATGTTTACTTCAAACTAACACCTTTTTGTACAGTTATCATAAAGCAGAAACAACAATAATGTTCCGTAATTCAGAAAGTAATAAATATCTGAGGTGATGGATATACCAGTTACCGTGACCTGACCTTTACATATTATTTATATGTCAGTACCTATGAGTCCTATACCCAATAAATATGTACAGTGAACAAAAATGTGATGGCAAGGAAATGTATTTGTAAACAGGAAACGGGATGTAAGTGGGAAAGAAAAGAAAAATAATGATTAAGAAGCAGTATGTATAAACATCAATCCCGTGAGTTTAACATATTTATTATCACAAACACATACCAACAAAAAGAACCCCTGGGAACATTTTTTAAGAAGCAAAAATCAATTTCCAAATGCCATTCTGGACTGTGATGTCCTCTGGCATCTTGATCGCCTACTGCCAATATCCCTCATAAATGTCCCTTGATCTCCTCAGATATACAGAAGTGTTTCATTGTTTGCTTTTTTCACCGTTTTTATTAATATCTGTGATACATAATGTTTACAGGGAAACTATGTATCACATATATATATATATATATATATATATATATATATATATATATATATATATATCAGGTCAACTTTATAATCCCTTCCCATCTTTTGCCTTCACACACCCTCCTCACCTGACACGTGCTCTCATACACATGTGGTTCTACACAGTTGCCTGTATTCTGGGTTTCCTAAATCAGAAAATCATGTGATATTCAATATATTAAATTTTCTGTGTCTGACTCACTACTCCACTCAAATCACCACTCTCTAGCTAAACTTCCAACTCCTCGAATGGGCTGCAATGGCCAAATCTTGATGTGTTTTCTTTGTTTTATTTATTTTTGTTTGTTTTGTTTTTGTTTTTCTCATTTTAATGATATGTATAAGTGCAAAATTTAAGGTTTACAATTTATGACAGTTTCTCTTTCTGTAGTCCAAGCTGGTCCTGACCTCACTCTGTAGCCCATGCTGGCCTCATGCTCATGGCAATCCTCCTGCCTCAGCCTCCCGAGTGCTGGAATTGTTTCCATATTTCACTGTTCCATGAAGAGAGCAGCACTCACTGCCACTGACTGCTGTAAACACAAGGGCTAACACGTAAGTTTAAATGAAATGGGCAATCTTTTCCTCTTAAAGAGACTATTTAGGGCTATTTCTTTTTCTTCACTTTGCCATTAATATTTTTTCTGCTTACGTCATTTCTCTAAACTTCTGTAAATATTAAATTTCTCTCAGAAACCTTGTTGAGTTGCTATCACATGTATTTTTAGCCAGCCACTCAGAAGCTACTGGTAATGGAGAGGCTAAATCACTACGTTTCAGAGTGATGGTCACGCAGATGCAGGACTCGGAAGCCTCCCCTACCGCTGCAGGATGTAGCTGCACTTCCTTGGGTCCCAATGTCAAGGACAAAGAAGCCCCAGGTGAAGGCATAAGTGGGAAGTAGCCACGGAAGCGTATCTGAGCAGACAGAACCGAAACCAACCCATTAATCTTCCAATTTGCCCCACAGTTAGCAAATATAACTCTTACTCATGAATTTTTACCATGCTAACTTATTATTTGAGATAATAATGTAATGTGGAGGACAAACAGATCTTATTTACTCCATGAATGTCAATAAGTATTTTAAAGTAATGTAATGTACTACAGAAAAGAATCATATAGATGTTTTATATACACATTTTTTCAAAGTAAGATAAAGTATAACTAAATTTAAAATACCCAAAGAGGACTCTTGCTCTGCTCTAAGGAAAGATTGACTGAAAAACTGTTCTAGTGAAGGTTATTGCCCAGTTATTATGCTATGTGTTCCCTAGCGCCTTTATCCATTCAAGCATAGAAAAGCTACCAAAGCTATCAAATGGTTAGTTAGGGAGGAGAAGAAACATCGTTCTTCTCTCATGTAGCAAATAAACATTACCATAGAAAGAATCTGCCTCAACACTACCCAATTCACTCTCATGTTTCTTTCTGTGACTCTTCCTCCCAGGCCATAGGTGCCTTCATTCATCTCAGAATTTAGTAGACACACCATCCATGATGAATCGGTCAATGTTTCAGAAGTGCGTTCTGAGGCCCTTAGCATCCTCTCTTTTCAAAGTTAAACATTTTATTAAAATATCTGGTTAATGCTTCCTTTAACTTTTAAAACAGATTTCGAATACACTGGCTTGGAGTAAGGCCTGGGTTGAAATGCACATTCTGCTCCAAGCAGTTGGCTGTCTTCCTTCAGGCGGTCCATAAGGTCCTCTCCTCCTCTTCTGTGTGGAGTCATATTTTCTTCATATTTCTCACATAAAACAAAATACTTTTCAGAGACTCAATGGAGAGAGAGACGTGCCTCATGCCTAGCATAAAAAATTTGCACAATGTAAAACAATGCCATTCTTACCAAAATGTTTTTGCTATGAATAAATACTTTACATTAAAATAGAAGAATATTAGACCAATATGCACTGCAGATGCCACCATACATTTATGGAGAATTTTATAGCACTCTCCTTCAACAAATTCTTCTGGATGAAATTCCATCATAAATCCTCATTAATGAGCAGTATGGAAATATCAAAGTCCAAATTGGCCAACAAATACGAGGATAGAGGTGGCTTAAGGTAAAATCTACAGAAAATCTCTACTAGAATTCAGCACTAATACCACAGAGCATAGGACCCAACACAGTCACATAAGTACACTCTAAACCAATTTGGAGAAATAATTCCTGACATAATACTGTAATTCTTGTGTCTACAAAAAAAAAAAGTCTTCAGAGATGACTGAAGAGCCTAAGACAGGCAGAAGTTTTGAGTTACTGGATCATCTTATCAAAAAGAGATAGAAAAATTTCTGTTGATATCTGAGAATAAGAATGTATAGCTTCACAGAGTTCTAATATTATCACCCAAGGTGAAAAGTAACTTGAAATAAAGCTGGTCTTCTGAGTTATGTGTTTGAAACAGACAAACTCAAGGCACCACAGATGACATGAGGGCAGCTCTATGCATTTCTGTATGCATGCCTCCATCAGAATCATCTCTAGAAAGTCCACTGAGTAAGCCCTTAGAAGATCCAAGAACCTTAATGATACAGAATATTTAAAGTGAGTACCACGGTGTCCTTGAGCTTGAGTTTTATGTAGTTTCACCTACTTGTACCATCATTCCCCTGTACATAAATAAATCCATGTATCTGCCTTAATATTGTGAGGGACTGTCTTGACTTTTCAGTGTCAAATAAGAGTCAATTACTTCAAAAGTTTTCACTTGTCATCCCTTTTCTAAGGCTGTTGTTAGTGTTTGTGCGTAAATTTATTTCTCTGAATTGCTGACAACCATAGATAACAGGAATTCAAAGTAGTCTTCTACCCGCTGTACTCTACACGTTTCCAAAGGGTGTCGGGCTTTAATGACCCCAGGCCCTGCTAGCTCTGAGGAAGTCTTCATCTTCAAGAGGATAGTGTCTTCTGAGGTTGTTTCTCTTTGAGTCAGAGAGCAGAGATTAAAATTCAACATTTGGTGAAGGAGAACTCCATATGGTCAATGGATAAAATATTGGTTAAAATATTTTAAATACGAAGAACAATGTCAATATCCACACCTTGAATAAAGGTTTGTATTTACAGTACATCTAATACTAACAAGCTATTGGCAGAGCCCAGCAGCTAAGCAGAATATCAATAGGTGCAATATATATTCACTATGTATCTAACTAAACCAAGTACTGTCTTATTAAAATGTTTTATTAATATCAGTAGTATGACACAGACATTAAAGTAAAAGTGCTCTGTATTGCTTCTCTAGGCTAACCTGATCCTCTAGAGGTTGACCGCTCTTATTAGATCCACACACTATATCCTTATTAACAATGTAATATATATTTGTATCTACATTTATAAATGTTTCCTACTAGCTATACATGTTTGCTTACCAAATATTGATATACCCAATCCCAGCTTAACCTCCTAATTATGATCTAAACCACTACTGGTGGTTTCAATAGACATTGTTTGGCAGCCTATAAAGGAATTTGCTCATGGTGCCAGTATATCATTGATAATAAAATATATACAAAACTATGTTAATAATTTATTACCAAGTAAACAGTATACAGATAATATGCCCCTACTACTCCATCTATACGGTTGCATATCATTGGTACTTAACAGTTCTATTAATAAGGGAAATTGGATTAAGGGGCAGAGTAGACTGAGGTTAGGAGTTAGCTTTCGGTGTGAAATAGGAAGTAGATTAGCATTTATGTGACAGAAGAGTCTGGCAATACACCTACTTCAGTCAGAGGATAACCAATAGGGAAAAGCACTGTAAGCAAGGTTCGGATGTGTCGGTGCGAGTTGCTAAGGAAATGGAGAAGGTATAGCTTCCAGATCTTCAGAAAGATTTATGAAAAAAAGGCTTAGACAGTTAATTTAGAATAGGGAGAGATTCAAAAACTAACAAATTAAGAGACAGAAAGAGATGGAAGGAAAAAAGAGGAAAAGGGTCAGGAGAAAATAGAACAATAAAAAATAACAAAGGTAGAAATCAAGTAAAATCCCTAAATCAATTGCAGGAAAAATAAACTAAACAAAAATAAGAAAGAGAAAGAAAGGAAAATGAAATCGGACAAAATCAAAAGACAAAATAACCAACCTTTAAAAAAAATGAATTGCCCTCTGTAGTTTTTGGCTCTAATGGTTTTTGGGTGCTAGATCTTTCAGTCTGATAACATCCTATTCAGCCACTGTTCGGTGAATTTCCCAGTTGTCAGTACATTCTTCTCAGCTGGTCCTGGTGGCATCTAGAGGGTGCTTCAGCAATCCTCCCTGAGCTTGCCAGGCAATGCTGATGGATGTAGAATTTCCTGGACCATACATAGCTCAAACTCTGCACTTCTCTGGGTCTTCATCTGTTGAAAGCGGTCCCCAGTCCCTAGAACTTTCAGCAAGCAAGTCTTCTAGTGTGGAGATCTGGGTAGAAAAGTAGACTCCTTACTGGTTTCTCATACTTCACAGCCCTTGGTGGCTTGGTCCAGTTTGTGTTTATAGTGCTGTCTGCCTCCTGTCTCTTTAGAGTGCATGAGTGGAACTGGTTGGATAAAGGATTACCTGGTTTGCTTAGTTGCACGGTTCCCTAGTGTCTTCCACCCAGGAGAGGACAGCCAGATTCATCACAGTGCTGTAATGTGTGAGTGCATAAGGAGCCACAAAGCCAGTCTTCCTCAGGCACAGCTAGAAGCAAGAGCATAACTCTGCCCACATCCACTCAAACTTCTGTGAGGGCTTTGGAGGCCCTACTCAGAGCCTCTCCAGCCTATGAGCTTCTAACTTTGCTTTTATCTTGAATTTTTAAATTTTTTAATAATCCCAAGATGTCCCTCCCCCTGGCTATCCACCTTCCTAGATATCTTTGGGGGCAGCCTTCTCGGAATTCTTTCTGTAGTGCCGTCTTGACTCCCTAAGCTGTGATTTATATGCACAGGACAGAAACTCCTAAATGATAATTCTGTTCTTTATGCTATAACGTAAACTTTTTGTCAGTAGGAAGAAACTATAGTTCAAGATTATTTATCAAAATATAGAAATCACTGGAGAGCATTTTGTAACAAAGTTCATCATTATTGCACTTAGGACCTTTGGCCTGCCTCGTTAGACTTCAGGTGTTCGTAGTAAGTTGGCATCTAACCCTTGTAGAGTTCCAGACCTCACACTGTGCATAAGGATTTTTCCTGGTAATGGGAATTTTGTAGGTCTTCAAAATCAGCTCTTTTTCCAGTCTTCCATATTAAAGTTCTGAAAATTTAAATTGGATTCTATTTTAATATTTGGTATTTGAGTAAAATCCTTATTAGATGATTTATTATGCCAAAAATATAGATGGAAGCTGGAATAAATGATAGAAGGTGGATAAAGTTGGATAAGCCTGTTCATTGCATCAGCACTTTTGTTAGTAGAAGCATGAAGCATTAGCATGTGCTCAGGAAGCTGAAAAGATGTGCCACAAAGTCAGATATCATGGAACTAAGAGGAAGGAGAGATGTCATCTGTTTGGAGAGTTGTGGGGAGGTAAGTGAGGTTGGGAGGTGGCATTATGAAAAACGTGTGTAATTCCAAAATGATGTGCAGATGTGAAGCAGAGATGGGTATAGGCATTAAGGAAGACAGTGTTGAATTAATGGAAGATCCAATGATGAAAGGAACAGGTAAGAGTGTACCTGAAGAAGAGCATTTCATTGTAGTATAGTTATTTCATTTCATTATAGACCAGGCTGGACTTGAACTCTCTGTGTAGCCAAGACTAGCTTTGGACTCACAGCAATCTTCCTGCTCTCACCTCCCGGGTGCTGGGATTACCATGCCAGGCTTACGTGGTACTAGCGCACCAAATTCATGGCCTTGAACTTGCTAGGCAAATGCTTTAACTGCTGTGCCATTTCTCTTGCTTCTGTGTCTCCAGTAATATATTGCTACATTTCAAAAAATTTATTAGGTGGAGAAAATTCTCTTCCTAGTTTGCCAAGAGTTTTCATTGTGAGTGGGGTTTGACTATTTTCAAGTATTTTATTTTGCATGTGGTAAAATTACCATATGATTTTCTTTAATCTTTCTTTTATTGTCCTGAACTACCTTAGTTGATTTTTAAAGGTTCAAGTCAATTTGCATTTCTGGGGTATTCACGAGTTAGTGTCCTTATTGCGTATTATGGAATTTTTGTCAAAGATTGTCTTTTGTGTCAGGACATTTGCTTTATTAAACAAGTTTGCCTCCTTACCTAGCTCTGTTCCCCCTGAAGAGAATTATTTGACACAGGGACTATTTTTACAACAATAAATCCCTCAAGTTCAAACTCCGTGTGTTAATACGTAAGTCCGTGAAAAGTTCAGCTGGCTGTACACTTGCCTTCTTATGGCTTTCTCCCAAGCTCAGCAACTGGTTTCAAGTGCAGAACTGTCCTCTCAGAAGGGCCCATCGTCGTACAGTTAAATATTTTAGGTAGCTTTTGCTCTTAGAGTTTAATAGCTTCAAATAAAAGTGTTTCATTCTATTTTTTTTGTGAATTTCTTGACAGTTTGGTGGAAGTGGATTAACTCGTGCCTTCTCCTGCTGCCTATTTAGAAAATCGACTTTTGCTTTCAGCCTTTAATTTCATTTATATTATTCAGCTCTCCTTTTAGTGGGTTGTGTATCTGCCAGTTCTTTGCAAAAATTTTCTTCCCCTTGCCACTTAATTTTTTTGAACATATTAATTACAGCTGCGCTAAAATAATTGTGTGACAACTCCAGCGTCTGGATCTCCTCTGATTCTATTCTACTGCACGCTTTCACAGGCTCTTGTTAAATTCTGCTCTTGCCTGCTGTGGCAAACACTGACCTAGAATCTCCGAATATTGAGCTCCCATTCTCTTCTGCGCTGTGAAATCATTTCACCCGCCAAGTGGCTTCCGGTTACTCTCTGCCAAGGAAAGGTACCCGAAGGCGCCTGCGGGAGGAAGAAGCAACTTTCTCTTTTCCTGCGTTTGTCTGTGTCGTCTTAGTCAGGTTGCTTTCTTCCAGAGCAGCTGTTTTTTGAGGTAGCGACAAATGATTCTAGTTTTCAGTTTTTCAGGAAGAGAAGCAGCTTGAATGTGACTTTCCAGAAGCTCCAGAACTGAGCAAACACTAGTGCGTCCCGAGAAATCTGGTTCCTCTTCTCGCCTCAGAGACGCAACTAGCAAAGCGCTAGCTAGCAAACCTTCCTTGTGTTTGCATATTTGCTGGGTCTCCCTTTCAAACACTTCATATTTCCACCTTCTTCCTCTTCTTCCCCAGTTGTAAGGGAAGAGGCTGTTTTTATATTTGCTAGCTTAGTGATACTTTTTTCTTCTCTTGGTGGAATTTTAATTTCCATTGAAAATTTCGTGATAGTAAATTATTTCCACTGAAATACATTGAGTGATTTCTGTTTTCTAACTAAACCAGATATATTTCCTTATCTTTTTAAATGGATGCTTGACATTTCTGCATTAGGTTATTTAGAGGTTTAAAACAACAACAACAACAACAACAACAATACCAAAGAAATAAATAAATAAAGCCCAAAGAGAACTTTGCTAGAGGAAGTATTTTAATCTGAACATGATGTGGGCCGTTTCAGTGATGCGTCTGAGTGCTTGTAGGACCAGGTCTATGTCTGATTAACACTGGGTGACAATCTCACTTTTGAGGTCCAAGTTAAATCTCATTTGTGATGAAGAGCTCTTCCCTTTGATGTCATCCAAGTGCAGTTCCTCCTCCTTCCCCAGCCAGTTGAGGACACCAATGAGTGAAGTCTCCTCAACTCCCTCTTTAGCTTCGCGTTTGTATACATCTGTAACCTCTCAGCTAGGATTTTAAAGTCAGCAACTGACGCAAGGAAAAGTTCCAATGGTTATGCTTGTCATTTTGAGTTTCTCTGCTTTCAGGGAAAAAGTATGGGGTGTCAGAAAAAGGGGTGAGGGGAAGAGTTTGTAATGCTGACACAATATGCATGTGCACAAAATACTCAAGTCCAAAGGAAATATTATGTATGGTATATATACACATTCATGGGAAAAAAGAATAAATAAAGGAATATTTGTCTAAAAATTCTCATTTCCATTGAAATTTTCTATGACTTCAAAATGGGTTTTAAAATGTCTTAGTTTTAGTGCTTTACCTTTTTTCCTAGTGGTAAATTGAGATCGTCTCCTCTTCCCAGTGCAAAAGAGAAATTTTCCCAGTCCCATTTTCTTCCAGTTGTAACCCTTTGTCTTCCTTTAACAACAGTATTTCAAGTTTAAGGGCTCATCTCCAAACTCTGTTATGATTTTCTGATCTTTCATATCTACTCATATCCCCTTTAGAGAAGGTAAATGAAAAATTTCCCAGGTGTCAAATGCTATGTAAACTGGGTGCAGGTGGATTAACAGCTCACACTCTCTCTGTTACTGGACTAAGCAGGGGAATAAGAGGCAAACTTGTGTTTCACATGTCTGCTTTTACATTTAGTGTAAGGAGTTATAGATTAGAAGAGAGTTATCACCATCACCATAGCTCAAATTATAAATTCAAAAGTAGCAATGAGATTAAGAAGTTGCAGTAATTATACAATGTACGAACTAAGTAATCTTGAAAAAACACGGAGGAAAAGGATCAAATTGTAGAGGTTACATCTGAGACATAGTTTGGGTAACTTATACAAAAAAATAACCAATAAGGTCTCAGATATGTTTTAAATTTTCGAAAAAGATAAATTACCATAAATGAGCAATATGGCATTTAAAATATTTTCATTATTTTGAGCTTTTTCTCAATAACCCAATAAGAGGCTAATAACTAGAATATACAAGTAACTGAATCAAAATAAACCTCTCAAATTCAAAGAACTGATTAAAAACGGGTAAGGAAATGAATAGGCAGTTATCAAACGAAGAAGGTCAAATGACCAGTAGATACAAGAAAAGATGTTTCTTAGCTATTGGAGAAATGCAATTCAAAACATCACTAACATACCATTCAATCCCAGAGAGAATGGCATATATCAAGAACTCAAACAACAATCAATGCTGGCAATGCTGAAGGAAAACAAGAACTCTCTTAAAAATAAATATTTCCTTTGATCCAGTGATACCTCTTCTGCGAATATTTTCAAAAGATTTAAAAGCATCATATAGCAGAGATACATGTATACCCGTGTTCATAGCAGCACAACCAACAATAGCTAAAACAGGGAAGACACTGGAACACCCATCAACAAAACAATGGGTATAAAAATTGGGGTATATGCGCACAATGGAGTACTACTCATCTTTAAAGACAGAGAGTTTTGAAGCTTTTGTGGGTAAATAGATGTGACTTGAGACCATCGTGCTCAGTGACGTGAGGCAGATGCAGAAGTTTAGATATGGAATGCTTTCTCTCATACAAGAAACCACAAATACGTCATTTCATAGAACTCAAATTCAATGTAAACATATATATGAACAGTCTGTAATGTTTACACTGAATTTGAGTATTTTGTGCACATATATATATTGTGTCAAAATTATAAACTCTTACCCTCTCCCTTTCTGAGTCTCCTGCACCCTTCTTCCCCCCACTAGTTCTCACTATCCTCTCACATTTAATTCTATGAAATGATTTATTTGGGCTTTCTCACAGTATAGTGTCTTCCGTAGATAAAGATACTATACTTACTTAATCTCAGGATATAATTGAGTTTTAAATGCTTCGTTCCTCTCAATAATTATAATGGCTTCTCTTTCAAATTGCTCTTGGATATTACTTAAAACAACCTTTCCCCAAGCAGCCCCAAAGTCGCTGAACACACCCCCAAGAGCACGCAGTGATGTTTATTCGGAGGAAACTGGGAGGACACTCTTCTTTGGCTTGTCACGCTAATGGTAAATCTGGCGCAGAGCAACGGCCAGTTAAAGCCACACCCCCTTCAACAGTATTTATTCAGCAATAACCAAATCGATTCTGCGCTGCTGGTTATCACTGTGGTGTGGAGACCGTGGCCCACAGTTGTTTCATGAAGATTCTTTGTCATCCAAATGCACAGAGCCCATCGGGTAACAACAGCTGAAATGCAGAATATCCCCTGCTAACCTATTATGTGCACCTGGGCTTTATCTTCTGAAGTGTAAATGCCTTGCTCTGATACCTCAAAAGATGCCATGTAGGCTAGTGACATCTATGTGGACACCTTACTCTACCTCACCCCGTTGTCCCTGTCCTCCCACTCCCCTGTACCCCACTTGGTCTTTTTCCACATTCATTCCTCTCACTTCTTAGTCCATACCTTACCCCAGGCTGGGAAATAATTTTCCTCCTCAGTAGGGGATGCGTTTCTCTTTTTTTTCACAGTAATTTTAAAAAATAATTTTATTGTGGTAAAAAATTCACACGGTATAAAAGTTAACATTTCTTTTTTTTTTGTAAATACGTGAATTCCAAAGTCCATAACACATTAGAACCGTGGAGTTTGGGGATGTGTTTCTTGTTGAGTATGTTATTTAAAGGCCAAGTGTATGGGAGCTCCAAACTACGTAAGTGGAGCTTTGGCTGCTTGCATAACTGCTACGGAATAATGTAGACAGATTCATTTCCCACAAGGAAACCTGGGTGATATTAGCAGCTGGATATGGGTAGGAATGGTGCCAGGGAGAAGACCAGGGTTATACACTTGCAAGGTATAGAATAACATCTCCACAGTCCACTTTGCTTGCAAGTGACATGTATAATCTCAGATAGATTAGGAGTAACAGCCCTAAAAAGGCTCCCTTGGCTTCCAAAGGAGATGGAAACTCCACATGGAGTAAATGGGAGTATGTAAAAACCTGAAGGCCAAATGGAGATATGGCTGTCCACGGAGTACTTAGCGATGACTGGAGACGGTGAAACATAATTTGTACTTCAAGAATATAATTCACACGGTTGCATACATTTCCATGCTGCTAGATAAGATCAGTAACAAACGGAATTACACTGAATCAGACAAAGATGCGGGTAAGTTCTCCACTTTAGACACACATCCATCTTTCATGCTGTCTCCTAACAGCATGTTGTCCTACACAGAAAAACTATATTTACAAATGGGACCAGAGAGGAAGCACTCTGGGACAAAGTCAGGGAAAGTTCCTCTCTCAGAGATGTTGGACTATGAGGATCTAAGATCAAACTACACACCGTATTTATCCCCCCTTTAAACTGAGGCCTATTTGTTGGATAGGGTGGGAGTAGGGAGGGATGCTTGAATTACAGTTTAATTTGCGATCTTGAATCAGTAGGGCTGAATAAAATTTCTAACAGCTTAAAGTGATTACAAAGCCGTGGAATCTGCCTAAGATACAGTTAAGGGATCAAAAAGGAGATTCAATGAAATATGAGATGTGATCAAAAAATACAGTGTTTAAGATAAATGACAATAAAAACATATTTTCATTAATTCCCCTCAAAATACTCTCCCTCACTTCATGTTCTCAATTGTTTCAAAATATTGACCTTTTGTGGTCATTTTGACTTTAGTGAAGAGTCGGCAGTTGCAGGGAGACAGGTCTGATGAATAGAACACATGAGAATACACCACAATGCCCGCACGAATCTACCTTTTTGTTGGTTTTGGGTGGCACTCAGCAGTAGCACTCACTGTGTGTGTGTGTGTGTGTGTGTGTGTGTGTGTGTGTGTGTGTGTATGCGCAGGTATATAGATATATATGTATTTATGGGTATTTGTTTGAAACAAGTTCTTGCTCTGTAGTCCAGGCTAGTCCTGCACTCGTATGTAACTCAGGCTGGCCTCATATTCACAGCAACCCTTGTGCCTTAGCCTCCCACATTCTGGGATTACAGGTGGGCACGACCACCTCCAGCTTATATGGTGCTAGAGAAGCAAACCCAGGGCCTTGCACTTGCTAGGTAAGCACTCTATCCCCAAACTGTATACAGTCCCAGCTTGTTTCAGTATCCTTTTGAGCATACCATAACTTTTTTAAAAAGTGACAAAAAAAGTAAGACACATGTTTTCAAATCAAAAGAGTATTTTGAGGGTGATTAATGGCAATGTGTCTTTTACTGCAATAAATACTGTTAAATTGCATGCTTCCTATATATTCTGATCACACCTTGTGTGATGGAACATAGATATTTAAAAAAATAATTGTGGTAGTTGAGCTTAATTATGTCAGGTTGATTGGCTTGGGAACCAATACAGGGACTAGGAAATCATACTGCTGCGTGTCTCTGGGGACGTCACGGAAGCATTACCTTGACTACTATATTATAGTGTTATTGGCCCCTACCAACAGCATCGTAATGTTTTGGCACCGTTAGGCTGCTGTGCTTCCCTGCCGCCATGAACTAAGCATCTTTACCCCGTCATGTCTTTTTCTCTTGACGTTCCCACCTGGAGCCAGCTGACCATGCACTGAATTCCCTCTAGTCACGAGTCCAATTAAATATCTTCTTCTATAAGACGTGGGTGTCTGATATTGTGTCTCAGACATGAATGAAGCTGAACAACAGAAAATTGGTATCAGAGAAATGAAGTCAGTTCTGTCCCCAGCTTGTACATGTGGTTTAGTAGCCTTTGTGAAAGGAGTTTGGGAAGACGTAGAGACACGAGCTAGGTGGATGCTGTAAGCTGACTCTGTTGTGTGATTGCGGATAGAGCTCAGGAGACCAGAATCATAATAGACATGCATGCAGTCAAAGAGAGGCTCGGAAGCTGGGGTTGGAATCGTTGTTAATGGGTTAGAGACCGTGTGCTATAGTACGGCAAAAAAAATATGCGTTGACATTTTGCCTACTACCTGAGCCTTTGTGGAAGACTGAGATAAAGGATAGTGGGCCAAGTCATTTGCTAGTAAGAATTTCCAGGCACTCCATCATGCAGGCAATGGTGGGGATACTGTTGTTGCTTTTGAATAGATTCTTTAAGTGCAAAAGGAGAGTATAAAATTTTGAGAAACTAATATTTGGCCTAAAATGTTCACTTAAAAATTTGGAGCCAAAGTAGGTATGGTTACCGGGGAAATAATTCCATTAAAAAGAAACAAATGCTCTGTACCAGGAGAAGAAAGTACTGGCTCTGAAGCCATTCAGAAATAAGCATGTACTCAAGTGTCACAGGCTCCTAGCTGCAAAAAAGTCAACCTTCCATTTGGGAAGAATCTCTGTAATTCCTGCTTTATAAGGTATTCCTAGGGAGTTGGTTCCCTGAGATTCATTTCACTATCTTCAGCCTTCCAGGCACTCTGAGGACACTGCTTCAGCAGGCTAAGGGGGCTTGGCTACTACTGTCATTTATATCAGATCATGGGATAGTGGCTTGGCCAGTATGCAGAATCCAAGAGTTGAGAAGTCAAGAAGGTTTCCACTCAGATTTCAAAGGGAGACAGGGAGGCCAGGAAAGGATTCCCTGAGAAGGCAGGGTGTGACCATTTGGAAACCATATTAAACATGTTGTGGAGACCTCATGGATGTGGAATATCTGCTGACAAAATCTACAAGCAAAGAGCAAAGCCAGCCCAAGAAAGAGGCTATGTGGGGTACAACCAGTAAGGCCATAGAAGTAGGCCAACCCAGTTCTCTGAGATCATCGCACCGCTGTGTGCTCTAACTCCCAAGCATGGAGCTTTAAGAAGCAAAATTTGTTCTTCTTTAGTTTGGTCTTATTTTGGTTCAGTTATTTTCTATCCTCTTCCTCCTTTTTACGATGGGAATATTTACCCTGCACCATTGTATCTTGGGATCATGTAGCTTGTTTTTGACTTTTAAAGGGGTTTGTAGCTAAAAATTTGATCTAAGTCTCAAAAAAGACTTTGACTTGGACTTTTGAAGAGTGCTGGAACTTTTGAGACATTTGTGTATCATTTGTAAATGGGATAGTTGTATCATATTAGGCAAAATTATGACCTTGTGTTTAGAGATTAATTGAAGTTTGAGAAGTAATCTGGTGCCAAATCTTTGAGGGATGGAACGTGATATTTAAACTTAATTATGTCAACTTGATTGGCTTGGGGAGCTGTTAGGGGATTAGTAAAGTATATTTCTGAGTACGGCTGTGTGGGTTTGAGAGGTGTGATCTGAGGGGTAATGTATGACCCCTGGCCCCTTCATTTCTGACTCGGCTCCCCTGCTCTGCAGCCAGCTACCATAACCTGAGCATCTTTGCTCTGCCACACCCTACCTCTATGATGTTTCTACTCTGACCAATTCACATAGACTGACTCTCCTGAAATTCTTAACTAAATCCAACCACTCTTCTTTTAAATTGCCATCAAATACTGTGCGTCAGTAATTAGAAAACTAATAAAACAATCAAACCATCTTACTTTTACACTTAAAATGCCCAGTTCAATAGGAAATATCCAATTAGCAAGGAAAACTGTAAATACTCCTTCTCAGTCCTAAAAAACAAACAAAAAACAGATTAAGAGAAATGGAGCATCAGTAAATTTACAGAGTATGTGTTACATTTCCTGGCCTTGAAAATCTTCCCCATAAGGTATTTCTCTGGAGGAGGCTCTTTATAGGATGGATGTGAAGGGAGCATGGGCCTCTTTTCAATCTCGCTGCCATTTGTTTACCCAACAAAGATTTTTTTCATCACCATCCAGAACTTGCAGTAGATGCCATGTGTTCTGAAGTGGGGAGGAAGAGATTCAATACATATAAAGAAAGGTTCTCACATAGATTGAAGTGCAAAGATTAGAAAATAACTTAAAAGCCAGTCCTCAATCAATGAGAGATAACATGTCTCAGAAGACAGGAACGGATCATGCCGCTCGTACTGAAGCCTCTCCGTAACTTCCGAAAGCTTTTAAAGTAAACGTAAAGGACTCTCCTTTCCCCGTGGTGTGGCAATCCTGCGTGATCTGTTCCTTGTATCTGGCTATTTCTTGTCTGTCTGTTATGTTCCCTTTGGAGTGTTCTTAAAGCGAAGGTACTTCTTAGAAAATATTTAGGCTTTTTCTTCTTTAGGGGATTTTCCTTGAAATTGTTGTGCCCCAACATTCTCAACCGACTCCCTGGATGGTCCATCCATCTGAATTTTCCTGTGAAGTGACAAACTCATCCCCGTTTGCCTGAGGTTGTCCTAGGATTAGTGCTTAAAGTCCACCCCGGAGCAACCCCTCCACCGTGCTAGGAACCTTGGGCAGTTGGTTAGTCACCCTACCTTCAGATCATTCCAGTTTATTTATTTTTCCCATAGTTTATATATATATATGCAGTACATAATATTTGAAGAACTTGAGTATTTTATGCACATATATGTCACGTCAATATTACAATCCCTTCCCATATCCCGTATCTCCCACTATCACACTCATTTGGTTCTATGGAAGTTTAAGGTCACCTTTCCCAACAAACATTCCTTCAACTACTTATTTAAAACTGACTCTGAATAAAGAAATACAAATTATATAAAAAATGAAAAAATCTCCAAGAAAAGTACACGATCAAAAGAAACGTATTAATGATACAGTAGGAAAAAATTGCATTTTCTGTCTCCAATAAGAACTAATATTTTGAAAATTTAAAAAATGATTGTAGGAACCATTTCAGTTACCCAGTAAGCCAAGCCAACATTGTCATGAGCGAAGCCAGCTGAGCAGGGACTCCATCCAGGTCCACAGTGTGGCCACATTCAGAGACCGCCAGGCCTGTGTGTGGTAGGTTGGTGATTCCTGCTCTTATGTGCACAGCCTTGACCTAAACTAAGAGGGGACCACAAGTCTTCAGTTGCGGTGTGTATGTACAGTGGCCCACTTAACAGGAAGTTTGGAAGAAGCAGACTGTTACTTGATAAGTCATGAGCTAAGGAATTGCATTTGCTACAAAAGAATGGTAAATGGCCTAAATTTGTGACAGTATAATCAACCTCACTTTTTGGCTTTTTAAAAGAAAATATACATACTATCTATTCAGTAACACTTGGAAGCATATGGCCTGGGGGGACAGTGATCATCTGTATCACTTTAGGCCTCTTTTGACAGTCCTATTATCCTTGAAGGCACATTCCCTTCTCCCACCCTGAGGAAGTTGCCCCTTTCTCAGCAGTCCACTGAATATCTTCCTACCCTCTCTCGCATGTTGGGGCCTTTTTATGCAATGACTTTTGTGAATTTCATAAGAAGGACACCCATGGGCAGTCAGTCTTTAGTTTTTGGTCCATTTCACTGAGCATTATTGACTCCAGGTGACCCATTTTCTTTCTTTGCTTCGTATCAGTCTTTTTTGTGACTGCATAGTGTGCCATTGTGGAGAGACACCACCTCTTCTCTGCCCATTCCTCTACCGATGGGCGAGTAGGCTGTTCCAGGATTTAGCTGTTACGAATTGTGCTGCTGTAAACATGTATATGCACGTGTCATTCAACCTCACTTTTAAAAGAGAGCAAATGAACACTTCGCTGCAAAAGCAGTTTCTTTCCTACCGGCCAGCATCCTGCAGTTTGCTGGCACACTCTGTGAAGTCCTGGGCAAATAAGATTTTCACATTTTGCTGGAGGGGATGAAAAATGGTAAAACATTCATGGTTGAAAGTTGGCAATGCCTAGCAAATGAATTCATCTATTTCCTGTTTGACCTAGTGGTTGCACTTTTTGCAACTTCAGGGATAAAGGCCAAAAATGTAAATGGTGTTTTTGTAAAAATTATTTGTAATAGCAAAAATTTAGAGGGATCCACTTTATTCACTGGACCTGGCACCTCGTAACTTGTGACTCTTCCCCAAGGTCAAAATGACCATGAGAAGTAAAAAGTAAATGTTTGGAATCAGTTTAGACCTTGAGGCCACTATGCCAGGACATCCTAAAGATGCTCAGCCAAAGAGACTTCAGCCCTGCTTCAGAGAGTAACAAGAGCAATGAGGTAAGCGTGCGAAGACCCGGGGGAGTATTTTGAGAAGAACCAATGGCAATGCACCTTTCATTCTCATAGTAGATTAAGTCGAAGCATCCACCATACTGTCCAATCACATTTTGCAGTTAGATCTTCTTTTATTTACTTCTGCTGAGCCACTCTATGTCTTTTAATTGGCTAATGTAATTCACTTATATTCAAGATTATTATTGACAGGTTAGGACTGACATATTGCCACTTTGCTGTCTGTTTTCTGGGTTCTTTGTAGCTGCTTTTTTCCTTTTTGTTTTGTTTTCTGGCCTTGCGATTTGTCTTTATGTCTATTCACTTGTCTTCTACTGGCGTGGCATGTGCCACCACACGGTCTCTGTAGTGCTGGGGAATCAAACCCGGAACCTGCACTTGGCAGGCAAGTGTTCTTAATTACTGGGCTATGCCTACAGAGATCTAATAATTTTCTGTAGTTACTCTTTGATCCTTTCTTCTACCCTTTATATATCTGTTTGAGTTTTGTTTTTGTTATCTCGCTGTCATTTAAATACATAATGTGTAAATGTCAGATATTTTATGTATCATTTTATAAATCTAAAAATTTTAAGCATTTAAATTTAAATTCTATCACATAAAAAGCTGTAAAATTGTCATTCCGATTACATAATTTGCTTGTAAATTCATTATATCTTTTAACATTATGTTCTCTAACATCTTATGTTAGCTTTTATTTTTGATTAGTTTTTACTTTTTTATATTAGAAAGATATGTGCTTCAATAATGTCACTAGAGTACTGGGGTATCCTAGGTTTGACGGAATTTGCATCTCCTGATGAATTCTATGCCTTTAAATTTATTCATGCCAGTAATTCTCACCCTTTCATTTCCACTTGAAAAACTTTCTTGTAAGGGACGTTTAGTGGTAATTAATTTCTTCAGCTTTTGCTTATCTGTGACACACTTTACTTCTTCTTTTCTGAAGGACAACTTTCTTGAGCGTTGTTTCTTCACTGACAAGATTTTATTTTTATCTTTTCTTTGAGCAACTGGAGAGTACAGCATCTCATTCTTTCTAGGCTTGTCAAGTTCCTGTTGAGAAATCTATTAATAATCTAATGCAAATTCCCTTATCTCTGACTTGACACGGTTCTCTTACTAATTTTAGGACCCTTGCTTTGTCTTCAACTTTTGGAAGATTGATTATAATGCTAG
Organism: Ctenodactylus gundi; assembly: GCA_004027205.1. Classification (NCBI taxonomy): domain Eukaryota; kingdom Metazoa; phylum Chordata; class Mammalia; order Rodentia; family Ctenodactylidae; genus Ctenodactylus; species Ctenodactylus gundi. The sequence goes on from PVKB01003360.1 coordinate 66,413, forward strand.
GTTGGATCTGTTTGGAGCCCTTTGAGCTTAATATTATGGATCTAGATGTCCTTATCTCCCCCAAGACTTTAGAAATCTTCAATTATTTTATTAGATGATCTATCTCTGTCTTTTCTTCTTTAATTCCTATAATGATAATATGTGTTTAATCAATTATATTCCACGATCCCTGGAGGCTATCATCATCATTCATTTTCATTCTCTTTTATTTCTATGACTCATTTAATTTTTTTTTTTCCTGTAGTGGGGATCAAGTCCTTCACATTGAGCTATATCCGCAGCCATTTTTGATTTCTGACATTATGACAGAGCTTTAAGTCACTAAATTTCCCAGCCTGAGCTCGGATTTGTGATCCTCTTGCCTCAGCCTCCCAGAGTGCAAGGATTGCAGGCCTGTGTTACTGGGCCCAGCTCAAAAGACTTATTTGTACGTTCACAGATTTTTCTGCTTGATCTCTTCTGCTGTCATTATTCCAAATTGTATTATTTATTTATTTGCTTTTCATGTTTCCTGTGTTGACATTTTATAAATTGTGGTACAGTTAACATTACCCAGACTTTAGAATGCTTTTTTTTTTTTTTTTAAACAGGAAGACTCCCATCTGCAGATGGTGTGAGGATGCTTGTTGGGCAGGGCACATGCACTAGCTATGGTTCCATGTGAGTGCAGTTGTATAGTTTCTTCTGTACAGCTTCTTCAGTTGTGACCAACATTGGCGATGACTGCAGGTGTCTTAATGCTCCAGAACGCAGCAGGTTGTAGCAGTGACAGTGTCTATGTCAATTGGTAGGACAAAGCTTGAGAAGATTTTTCTGTTCTAGTCTTCCTCTCAGGAAGGAGTCTTAGCTGAGGAAATCTCTCAGATCTTGACGTGAAACAGGCCACAGGAGGACAAAATAGCACAGGGATTCAGGACACAGATACTTGGAGTGGCTATGAAGCTGGGATCTTTGATGCATGGCTTTACAAAACTTCTCTAGCATCTGTGACTTAAGGCATAGTCTCTCTCCCCAGGCACAAGTAGTTCAGTTTTCCCACTAACTCAGGATCTTCTGTTCCGGGGTACAGCCATCACGATATGGTTATGTTTCTGACCTTAGGGCTGTCACTTTGTCTTCCTGAAGCTGTTGGCAGTCATGCTGTGACATGAAGTGAACAATTCTCAAAAAATGAGGGCATTGAAGAAAGGAGATGGTAATTATTCATTCATGTCTCTGAACTACTACATCATACCAATCAGCATATTTACCTATGTACATTTGGTCTTCCTGTCTGTATAAACCGATCAATTCTGCTACTATACAAGTAAATTTGAGTTCAATTATTATGTCATGCCAAATGCATTTAAAATGATAGTGGAGGTGGGTGATTAAGGAAAAGGATTTCTCATCATTGGTGATGAGTGGACTGGATTTCTACTCCAGCAACTATGTGTCTTAGACTTGCCCTTTTAGTTTTCTAAATTACATTTTCCTTAATGTAAGTTTTTACTAAGATTTTTTTGCTTTACATTATGTGCTATTGTATCAGATGAAGTCATAATTTTTGGAAAAAAAGATGAAGACTGTGTAATTTAACTGGGAATGATATTATTAACATCAAAGGATCTTGAAGCCACCAACGCACTTATTATAATATATTCTGTTTCCTGCTTCGCAAGTGACAGGAATAATTCATCAAGATTCGCACTTGTACAAAACACTTGATGAAAACAAGAGTAGAAGTTCCTAAAGCAGACCGGATTTCATTAGGCTGCTTAGTGTGAGTATTTATAGCCAAATTGTTTCCCAATTGACTTGCAATCCTCATTTGTGATTCATAATTCCTGGTGAATAATTGCAATTATCATCTGCCTAATGAGACAATAATTCCCTCTCTCTTATCTTTATTTCCTCTTTGATAAAGACTTGCATTCAGTGATTGTGTCAAGGTAGCTCTGTTCATCGGAGAGTTAAGCTCTTACCAAATGCAGAATGCCCAGCCCTAGGACGGGAATGAAAGTTTCGAGGATAAAGCCAAATAACACACATAAACTAGTCTGTAAGTAATCATCATCTTTCTTTTGGATAAGAACAAAAATCAAATTTGTGATTGATCTGAGTACATTTGGTGTATGTCTATGTGCATATGTTTTTACATATGTAATATAATTCCAAGAAAGCCGTAAATAATAAAGTGAATAGACTTAACCCACTGTACTAGGAGGAAAGTTGTGCTTGCTTTGACTTCCTGGTAGTAGTCTCTTGAATCTGTATTCAGATTACCAGAATCACATGCGTGGTCTTCATGTGCCATAGCCGACTTACGGTTCTGTACAGAGTATGTGTGGGAGGGTGAATGGAGCCTGAGATTTGGGCTCAAACTCGTGTTTGGATCACGATCCTCTCAGTATGAGAGAATCAGTAAGTTACAGGGCTTCGTCTCTCTGAAGCACAATGTTTTCAAATATAAGATGGCGGTGATTCCATGATCCTCTTTACAGGACGTCTGAAGGACTGAATGAGCTGAATGCTGTAAAGAGCTCTTCCCCCGCCGCATGGGTCAGAGAAGTTGTATTGCTGATTTTGCCTTCCTTCCCTCACCTTCTATATTCCTCCAGCCCCTCAGAGCTTCGCCGGGGGTGGGGTGGGGGGTGTAAAATCTGGTTGTCAGCTTTGCCTCCTAGCCTGGGCGGGGGAACTACTGGGGCTGTCACATGAGGCGACTCTTCGGCTCCTCTTTCTCCTCCCCTGGGAGTGCGTGGCTCATTTAATAAAACCAGCGAATGTCGTGAGTGAATCAACGAACGGCACAACTCAGAAGACTCTGTGCTCTCACTTGTAGCCTCTTAGTCTTGTGCCCGATGCCAGAAGGAAACAGACAACAGGCACTGGATCCTTCTCTCTTCTAGTATCTGTGTCTGCAAGGGAGAGGTAGAGTCGGGTCGGTGTCCTACTGTAGAGCTGGTTGCTTTTCCATCTAGCTGGAAAAGTGAAGAAGCCCCTTTTTAGCCTCAGACAAAGCTACATTCTCTAAATCCAGTGTTTTGTATATTAAAACTGATATTTTGATTCTGAATTTCACTCAGTTTCTAGTATATGCTACCTAGCTCAACCCTAGAAAGGAGTGTAGAGAGAAACTTTGAATATCATTGAAATCTGACCATGGACTTCCAAAAAGTTTAGAGGCGAATTATGAATAAGGTCCTAGGATATGAATACATAGTAAATGTAATTCCTCTGTCACAGCAAAAGTGATAACCTTGTGCAAACTATTTCGGTACCATAAACTGTGTTTGACCTCGAGATGCTTAGAGCATGTTAAATAAAATGTTAGACCGAAAATAACAACAACGAGAACAACAAAAACACTGGCAAATGGCTCTGAAAAAATACATCAATAAAAAGCTGGTCATGAGAAGGTTTATGCACTTCTAGCTGGGGTGAACTTTGAAGGATGGGATTAGGTGAGACCCTGAGTATTGTGAAAGAATGGAATATCCTAAAATTTGATTCGTAGAACTTAATAAAGCATGTGTTTTTAAATATATGGTCGGGAAAAGGTAGGAGCGCTGAAGGTTGACCTCATCCAGGGACCCATTGACCCAGTAAGTCATTAAGTTAAAATACACTCGGTGTCATTATCACGTACACGGCTTATCTAAGTGATTGTTCGTTGTTACTTTTTTTGTGACTGAGCAAAGGAATATTCACGATCAGATAAGTAATATCTCCAGGAATCAGGCAGAACAATTCAAAGTAGCTGGGGAAATGCCATTTTACTTTGGCTGCCGACTGAATGGAGAAACAGTCATGGAACAAGCTGGAAGAAGCTCTTTGGAGATTATGTTTTTCAGCCTCTTGACACCTTTCATGGAGTCTATTCTTTAGAAATCATAAAATTGCTACGTGATCTAATGTTCATCACTTTCCCTGGGCTTTAGAGCATCCTTGGACTTTAGGAGGACCAGGTACCACAAACTTCATTTTACAGACAAGGAAACTGAGCTCTTTGCAGGTAAATAAAGTTCTCGACCCCTAATCTTAACCATTTTCTCTCCCTTTTTTGTAACACGCTGTACTTGCTGTTGTCTTAGTGAGAATACATAGAACTGGTTGATTATGCTTAGAACAAACAGGAACTATTTTGGTTCTAAGTACATGTAGAATGAAATGGTATTCACAGAGAATGACAGATTATAGATCATCACAGCATGAGAACTCATTGAAAATAGCTAGTTTTCATAAGTTTTTAACACTTCCTGAGGAGCGATGCTCAAAAATGCTGTGTTGTGTTACATCCCAGTGCATAATTATCCTCTTCCCGTTAGACTAGAAAGGGATTCAACTACTTGCCCTACGTCACAGTGCTGGCTGTTGCCGAGTTTGGGTTCCGTGAGCTGCTTGACTTCCTATTCTTCATTCTGAACATGTCACCATGCTCCTCTATTTTTAACATGCCATTTTAAGATATTAAAAATAATGGCAAGACTGGGTTAAATCCACATACACAGCCAACTGGTATTCTACAAAGGATCCAAGGATGTTCATTGAGGGAAAAAAAGAATACTTTGATGAAACGACACTGGGAAATTTAGAGTGCTGCATCCAAAACAATGAAGTTGACCCTTCTCTTAAATAGTAAATAAAGATTAGATTAAAAATGTGTGAAAGATTTAAACTTAAAACCAAAACCAGTAAAAATTCTCAAGGTAACATATATAAAAATTTCTTGACATGGTCTTTAGGAATAACATTTTTTGGCAGAATTCTAAAACACAAGAAATAAAGTAAAAATAGAAGTATGGAATTATATAAAACTAAATATTTTCATCATAAAATAAATAACGGAAAGAAAAGAAAGCATGTGAAAAGGGAGAAAATATTTCTAAAACTATGTATGCTGATGGGTGTTCGATATTAAGAGTAATAATATGTTGTTGCAAAATACAGACGTCATTGATCAAATGTCCGTATGAAGCATGTTTGGTCATTTTAATATTTCAGCTAGTTGTTGCCCATATTGTTGTTAGAGGACACTGCTACTCCAAGCGACTTGCATCTCTTGAAAGGGACTCAAAGAATCAGAACTTGCCATGGGTGTATTTGCAATACTGTACAAAGGAGAGGCCCTTTGTGCAGCACACAGGTTGCCAAATCTGTCTAGTATCTTAGGTGCCTTGGTGGCAGGAGCTGGGTCATAGCTGTAGATACCGTTCCCACTGCCACCCGGGGAGGAGAGTCTGTGCTCGGGGCCTGCCAACAGGAAGGGGCAGCTCTGGTTTTTGCCTCCTCCACTTCCTCAAAACTCCGAGTCTGTTTCTTTTTCTTCCATGTGGCTCTTTCCCAAGGCAGTGATCATCAGAGCCTTTTCCTACAAAAGTTCCATTTTCTCATGGGCACATTCTGAAAGCAGTCAGATAGAAGGTTTTCAGAGGCGACTCTGTCTTTGCCATCCTGTCTGTTCAAAGTGTGGATCATTTTGATAATTTCCGTTAGCAAATTGCAAGTACATTGCACCTTCACCCAGAGAGACTTTGGAGAAAGCCGTTGTCCTTCTAGGCGACTTGCTCCTTTTGATCTTGTCCATGTGTGGAGACATCTCATCATTTAGTTCTGTCGGGGTGAGTGCCATTTCTTTTGACTGTGAGGGCAATGGTGACAGTAGGAGGAATTTCATACTAGGCTGGTTTTATTCTGAGCAAGTTTGGTCTTAAAACCTGCTCCTTTTTCAGGCTGGCTGTGTATTATAAAATATGCCAAAGAAAGCTTATACATTTCTGCCCAAGTATAAATGAGAATGTCTTGCACGTGGCCCAATCCAAGGACACACCTCACATTTAAGACAATGTTAGAGAAGTATAGAAAACATCCAGGGCCAGGGCATCTGAATCTTCATTTTGTTGACCTTTTGGTGACTATGTAAGATGTACATTGCAAAAAAATAGGATGAGTGAAGGAGGAGAATAAGCTCCTCGCTCTTCTAGGGGCAACCGGAAATGGCCTCAGAGACACCTGCAGTAAATCACTGTTCGAATTTTGGCATACTGTCTTCTTTTTCCTAATTTGATATTTATTTTACTCTTTCTCATTAGTTAACAAGCAGGTAATTTTCAACTATTCACTGCTATGATAACAATATAGAAATGAATTTCTGTTCAGAACTTTTGGTGCATCTTTAGTTACTCAAGATATTTCCCTACAAGTGAAGTTAATGGGTCAGAGCATGAATAGAGTAGATTTTGTGGGTTCTGAGAAAGAGTCCTAAATTGATATCCTAGGTGTCACCAAGTATGCACTCTGTTAGCTGGATGGAAGGGTGGAGAAGTTCACTCCAGGCAGTTACACAAGGGTTAGCTAGTTAAGGCGTGGAAGACAGAAATATTTCAATTCTCAAGGAACAAAGAAAAAAACAGGGACAGTAACAAAAGAGGTACAGAGATGAGAGATAGCCTCTTAAAGAGTGAATCAAGGATAAATATGGCTGTAACTCCTCGCTATTGGCAGAAATCAGAAACATTTTGCTGAGAGCCAGAGAGGAGGAAACCATCTCTGTGTGCTCTAATGAGTGATTCGTGTGGGCCAGTCTGGACCTGGAGGGAGGCTTGGTCTTCAGACCCCGATGGACAACTGGGATGGGGGTTAAGAGGGAAGATGAGTGACAGAGGAGTTTCAGGAAGTGAAACAGGGAGTAAAGATGGGGAGGAGAAAGGCACTGGAACAGAGACGTGAGAGCCACTTGGGTTCAGATAGAACTCGGGGGGAAACTTCTCTGGCAAAAGTGAACCACGGTGGATGTGGTCCCAAGTGACCCCTGGGAAGGAGAAGAATTAGGAATACACTGGAATTTGGGTAGAGGGAAGATGTGCAGGAGCCACCCCTCGTTTCTATTGCCCCTTCCCTCTTTCTCTACGCCCCCGGCTCCGAAGCACAGCCTAGTTGTGTTTCCTCTTCCTCTCCTCATCCTCTCCACCCTCAACCCAGCACAACCTGGCTCCTCTGCTACAGATCCACAGATTTCACACTTGTTCAAGCCAGCAGTGAGGGCAATGGGGCGTTTGGTTACATTTTCCACTGTGTCAAATATTTCAGTATATTTTGAACAGTCTAGAATACCTGATAAAGAGATACCTCCATCCTTACTGGCTTGAGGCTAAAATCCCTGCTCCTCAGCAGAAGGGAAGGTATTTGGTGCCCTCAACGATCCCCATGGACCTCACTGCACTTGGCCCATATAATGGATATATCTATCACCCGAGCATTCTTAATTAAACTGTGTCCTAACTCCACAACCACCTCTTTCCTTTTATTTCATTTCTCAATCTTTTTTATTCTGTGATGCTGCAAATTGGGCATAAAGCCTTGACACTGAGCTATGTCCCTAGCTCAGTTTTTGTTTTTTTAATTTTGAGACAAGACTTCTCTGAGTAGCTATTTTGCCTAGGTTGGGCTTGAACTTGCCGTCCTCTGCCTCAGCCTCTCAGAGTGCTGGATTACAAGTCTGTACAACCAGCCCCAGCTCTTATTTTATTTCATTTTATTGGAGACAGAGAATGTAGCATAGGCTTACCTGGAAGGTAAGAGCCACCGATCCCAGCCCTCTGTACTAGGATTTACAAGCACGAGCAGCCTTGCGTGGCTCTCTTCCTCTTTCGTACCTCATTGACCTCCACTCCTCCACAAAACTGACTTTGGGAGGCATCTCTGCAGGTCTCAACTATTCCTGCTCTCACCCCCAGACTGGCCTTATGATTTACTTTCTCTGCCCTTCCCCGACATTTCCTCTGTTCCGGTTGCCACTGGTCATATCCTAGGCTGTTTAGGTATATCTCCCCAAAGAAGCTCTCAATTTTCTGAGAACAGAGAACATCATAACCACTTGCAAACAAAAAGAGAAGTAGCCCCTAGAGTGCTTGTGCTTCTGTCCACAGGAGGAACACACGTTAACTTGCCTAGTGTGTGCACAGAATATTTTGGGAGGAAGGCTCTCAATCCTGTGGTTTCCGCACACTTTTTCCTTTCTTTCCACTGTGACACACCTGGGGAAAAATTTTCCGCTCTGCTCTAACTTGGTTCTGATACTGGCCAGTGTGGTCGTTAACAGTCATAGAACACACACTTAAGATGACAGTTAGCCTGGTGACTGCAGAGATACCAAACGCTTGGGATGTAGCACATGTCCTGTTCACTCCACAGGAGCTGGAAGCATCTCTCTCAGGTGAATGGTCATCAGAGCAGAGCCCAGAGGGTAGAAACACGGATTAATGTGTGAGCGTGAGTATGAGTGTTTTTGTGTCCATGCCCATGTGCTTTTCCATGCTCGGTAAGTAACTGGAGCAGCATGGGAAAAGCTGGACTAAACATTGCTGGCGGGAGGATGTCTATGGCTATAAAAATTCTGAAAAGGAAAATTTGTTATCAACTCTCATAAGACTGTTATAGTTGTGATTGTTGGTCCATAGATTCTTAAGTTTGCCATATAATAACAGACAGAGCCAGATATGAATGGACAGGGAGTTTTGCCACATGTTTGTATCTAGTGGTTGTTAATAGGACCATTGATAACACTCTTAAAAATCGAAGGATCATTAGCCCCCTAACCTATCTGTCATTAAAACGGGATCAGTGAGGAGTCAGGAATGATAGAGTAGTGAAGAATTACCAAGTAGCCAGAGATATTTGTTATAGCCTGTGCCATAAGACTGAATAATCTCAGTTTCTCTTGCCGTGACATCGACATATTTGATGGTATACCTACAACATACACACATACAGATGGCCATGTAGGTTTTCCTTATGTCTACATGCTGAGGACATAAGCCTAACTATGTTCATAGTTTCCTGTGCTTTTCAAACTTTGTGCAAGTGTCATTGTTGGTTCTGATATAAATCCTTTTAACTGCAGTAAGACAGAAGGTGAAAGGAAACAAGCGATGTTTACTGAAGAGGGTTGCTAAACAATGTGGCAGGTTTTTAAAGACAGAGTACCACCTCTTTGTATTACATAGGAGAGTGAAAATGCGGGATTATCCTATTTTATCTGAATGGATAATTTAGAATAAAAAAACAGAAATGGATCATATTTACTGCTTAACTTCATATCTCTCTTCCCAGATTTTTCTCTTTTGAAGTACTGAATTTATTGGAGACTGAAGGATGAACCATTATCTGTGAGGTTCTAAGACAGAGGAGTCCTTCTCAAAATTAATTCTGAAGCAGAGTTTCTTGGTGGTTGATGTCCAACACGTTTTGCTATGAGGCCGCAACCATATGGGGCAATTTTGCGGAAGTCCTTTCAGTAGACCTCCTCCCCCAAGTTGAGGAACTACACGGTTAGGAGAGGATTAAAAGAGAAAGACTCAGTAAAGAAAGGCCAACTTCCGCATGCCTCAAAACAGGTCGACAACTCTGCATCCACATAGGTTTGGGCAATTGAGCTGATTTTAAAAATAAAATGCTGTAGCTAATCAGAATGCAAACGAAGACACATAGAGGACCAACAGCCTAGGGGAAAGCCAAGGACCCGCAAGGCTGCACAGGGACTGGTGCCATCAGAGTGCTGGAAACGTTTCTAAGTGGCACAGATGAAGAAGCCGATAAAACAGGAGACAACGAAGACCACGAGAATGACAAAGACAGCACGGAAAATGATAAAGAAGATAATAAAGGGGACGTCAAAGGCCCACGTGACCCAATCAGTTTGGCAAAATAGGCATTGACCTAGGGGAAGGCAGCCAAGATGGCTTTAAAAGGGACTCGGTTGCTAATCAGAATGTAAGTGAAGACACCGGCAGAAGGATGAGAGTACAACACTAGCAAGAAATTGATTACTTGCAAGTTGATGGTCTAGAAAAAGTGCTTAAAGCATTTCTAGGAAGTGAGAGAGAAGGAAATAAAACAACGAAGACCACAAGAATAAGTTAGACAACTCATGAATCAATCAAGAAATTCATACAGAAGATATCAAAAGTGAAGATGTCGAGGGAAGTGTGGAACGTAAAACACTAGTGAAGGAAACTAGAAACCAGAAGAAGAAATTCACAACAGTGACCAGCCGCAGGATCCCGGGTCCCTTGAACTACCCTGCACTATCCACAGCATAGCAGCACCTTCTCTTGATCTAGCGGTCAGGGCAGTGACCTCTCAAAACACGGCATCGAGTGGTGAAGCCATCTCCAAATGTAAAACTTATATTTCACTCTCTGGGGTATCATGGCCTTACTGAGGTGAGCACAGAGACGCCTTCCAAGGGGCAGGCTCTGTACGGGTCAGGGTTGGCTGGACAGAACACAGCCAGTATTCCTGCTTTAAAGTAGGTCTAAATCCTGGGTGTGACCTGACCAGCGGTGGGAGAAGGATGACGTCAGGGAAAGATAGGGAGGCAATGAGAGGAAGCCACCAAGGAGCACTATGGGAGAGAGTAGGAGACCAGCAGGGAGGGGAGACTCATCATAGTAATAAAAAGGATTTTTGAGTGTGTGCTCCAGAAGTACAGAGCAAAGAAAGCTGGCTTTGGAATTAGGCTGTTTCCAGCACTAGGACCCGAGTTCCATAAATGTGTAAGTACTGCCTCGTCGCCACCATTCCATGTAGCTAACTTACTCTTTTTCTTGGCGGATGGTCAGGTGGAAGCTGGGCATCGAGTCCACCAGAACCGAGGACTCCTGCTTGACCTCAGTTCAAAAGCAGAAGGACGAGGACACTCCTGACACACACTACCCTATGTGTGCACCTGAGGGGAGCCATCTGCTGGGTGGCTGGAACGAGGTCACGTTTTACTGAAGAGGAAATGTGCACCCTCAGCTTACCCCGCAAAGCCCCAATCAGGCACCTAAGAGAAGTTGATGCATTGTAGCCAATAGAGTCTACGCATCACCAGCCTCTGTTGCACAGTCCCGTGGGTTTGTCACTGACACACATGTTATCTGTATGCCTCTTTTGGCACACCTTCTTAATATGTAACTGTGCCTGGGAGGAAAAATAAAATTTACTCTCAGAAAATTCTTGGTGTCCTTGGTGTTTCCTAAATGTACCCTTTCTTTCCCCTTCTTACTGTATTTGGCCCTGTCTTGCCTGCTTTATCAATTCTGTTGTTGTTGTTTTAACCTTGTGTCAGCAATGTCCATCCTCACGTTTAGAAGGCAGCAGCATGATCCGTAGGACGTTCAGCAGAGTGTCTTGGTCTGAGGTGAAATTTCAGGCCCAGGAATGCAGCAGTGCAGAAGGAGTCATCTCTTACAAGTGGTTGCTAGTGTTTTACCCTTGCAAAAACAGTTCTCATGTTCCTGGGGGAGTAAACTTTTTTTTTTTTAAACATCAGGGACTCATAAAGGATTTCATAGTCCATTTCTCTTTAAGAAGGATAAAATCTTTGGGAAATGGTATATAGAGCCGAGGAGGGAGGGGTGAGGCAATCAGAAATCTCCATCAACGAAGAGGCTAAACTTCTGGGTCTTTAATCTTTGGATTGCTGAGATCAAAGTTTCTGTTTTCTCTACTATACGCAACACATTTACGGTTTTTTTTGCTTGTTCGGTTTTCTTTTTAAAAGAAATTGCCAAACTACCTTCCATAATGCTGTACCATTTTGAATTCCTGAGAAGAGCACTGGGGAAGAAGGCCAGCAAAAAAAAGGGGTCGAGGAACCAGATATTGTTCCCAAGTTCAGGTTTTATGACTATTGTGGTTTGGATCTGGAATGTCTCCCCAAAGCCTTGTGTATTTGGATATAGTGAGATATCTATGGAACTGTGTGCTATCCAGACATGGGGCCTGGCTAAAAGGGGTGGATTTGGGGGGCTTGACCTGAGGGATTGTGACAACTTTTTGAGATTGGAAAATACTCAGATACTCAAGGCAGAGCTTTCAGGTGTATGAGATTGACTTGGGGGCCAGAAGATGGCAGAACAGCCATTATGTGTGTGAATGGCCCAAGCAGCAGCTTAAACTAAATAAAAGGAAAGAAGAAACGTTGCTACAGCTTTTCCTGGAAAAGCTTTCACCTCTACTTTAGTCTCTAGACATCAGTTACCTTCTTGTCTTGGCTTTCTGTGCACCATGCCATGAGAAGCTTTTCTGCAACTGCAAATGCTTCCACCGTTACTAGCAGCCCATGAATGGGCTGTGTGAGATCTTCTGAAACTGTGAGCTAAAATAAGTCCTTCTTCCCTTAAGTTTTGGATGTCTGGCATTCTGTCCTCGCAATGAATGAGAAACTAAGACTGCGATCCACCCTAACACACTGGGAAGTGTGTTCAACTAGCCCTCTAGGTGCCACTCAAATCAATAAATTTGAAAATCAAAGTTGACATTCTATAGAAGCCAAAAAATCAAACAAAAAAAACTCTTTTTTTCTTCTCAGAATTATTTTAGCTGTCCAGGTTCCTTTGTATTTTCACACATATCTTAGAATATCTAGAAAAACTGCTGTTTGGGTGTTGAAAGAAAATGCTCTAAGTCTGCATGTCAGAGAATTAATTTCTTATTTTATTGGGTATGTTAACCCATATATATGGTACTTCTCTCTATTTAGATTATTTATTTCATCAATATTTTTATTTCTCACCATGTAAGTGTTGTATGGTTTGTTACATTCACACTCATGCATTTCATTTTAAGTGGCTGTAAATAGAAATATATTTTCAATTTTAGTCATGTTTTTGTCTGGTATAAACTCAAAAATTATATTTTCATATAAACATGCTTGCAAACATGCTAGTTCTAGGAACTTTTTGTAATTTTCTATGTAAACAATCATGCAGTCTACAATTGAGTTTTGTTTTTTCACTTCTGATTTGTATTTGTATTTTGTGTTTTTTCTTGCAGATTACTGTCTTTAAATTCTAGCTCTGCGTTGGCTAGTTAGAATCTTTGCTTTCTTTAAGAGTATGATATTAAATGTAAACTTTGTTACATTCTTTACCAAGTTGAGGAGGATTCTCCACTCTTCCGAATTTTCCAAGAGGTTTTATTAAGAGTGAATGCTTAATATTTTCAAATGACTATGCCAATTGATGCAATAATTTGCCATTTCTTTTCTAGCCTCTCAGTTTGGTAGGTTACACTGGTATTTTCAAGTTTTAGCCAACCTGAGTCACTGAAATAAATTTGATGTATTCATGAGGCATGATCATTTCCATAAATTTCTAAATTTTATTGGCTAAAATTGTTAAGAAAATAGGTGTCCATAGTAACATAAGATATTGACTAAAGTTGTATACTTTATGTTGTTTTTATCTGGTTTTGTCAACATAGTGATGATGGCTTTGGACTTTACTCTTTTACCTACTAAAATCTACACTGTAGAATTGATATTCATTTTTTTATTGCCTGATAAAATTATCCAGTGAAACCATCTGGGTCTAGAAATCTTTGCCTCAAAAAGTTTCACTTAAATTTCCCTAGTTATTACAGGACTATTCAATTTATCTATTTCATACAAGGTGAGTTATAGTAGTTTGCATTTTCTTAGGAACTGGCTCATTTAATTCAGTGTGTCAAGTTTGTGGCAAGAATTGTAGCGTTCATTTATTATTCCTTTGATAACTATGAGTCTGAAGTAATAGCTTCTGTTTTATTATCGATTTGGTAATTTGTTTACACCTTGGATGAGAAGTTAGTTTTACAACACACACAAAGAATAAACACTGAGGAAAAGGCTGGTATAATTTGTGCTTCACAACGATATCCTATGTTTTCTAAAAGTCATAAAATAAATTTAAAAGCATACTGATTAAGTGGTGGGGTTAATAACATATATCACTAGCAAATGTTAACATGCATTTTACTAAAACATAGAACAAATAGTCTATAAACACAAGAGAAAACATTTCCTAGTTATTCAGAATAAATGCAAATTAAATCCACAGGAACCGAGACTTTTGTACCCAGCAGATAGGTAAATATTTTTAAGTCTGACAATCTCATATGTGAATTATGATCGGGACCAGTATAGACTGTTATACTCGGCTCATAAAGCTATCAAACAGAAAAACTACTTTGGGAACATTTCTTGGAATATCCCATATAGTTAAAAATGTGCATAGTCAAAATTAATCAACTCTGGTCTTAGCATATTCTCTAGTGAAAAATATCACACTCATGCTAAAGAAGACCTGTATGGAGCACGATTATTTTTACTTTCTTTTTGAAACTGGAAATATCCATAGCAGAGTATATGAATACACCTCCAAATGTGCACACACTGAGGTATTCTACAACTGGGATGAATGAGTCAGAGAAGCAGATATAAAAATAGGTGTCTCATAAATCTACTGGTTAAAGATAAGTAGGAGAGTATACTTTAAACAACAGTGCAGTAGTGAGGGTGTCCTATTTACAGATACATATCTTTATGGTAAAATGAAACAATATCCCCTGAGGATTGTTCAGAGCAGAAGATACGGAGTCATAGTACAAGGTTCGGATGGACAAGGATGTGCTCGGGAAGAGAACTGTGTCAGGCCATGTGTTCATGGACATCTGCAGCTTCTCTTGATGCAACTGCTTTTTAGGTCAATGCTGGTACACGTCACTGTACCTGTGCTCCTCGCTCTAAGTCCTCCCTGCCTTCTGTCAGCCTCCCTGTTGGTGTAGACAGAGTGCCCAGGGGCAAAAAAGGAGTTTCATCTTGAGGAAATTTTACTTTGCTGTGCTGTTCTCAATCTTTGGCTGCTCCAGTTAAATATTTTTCACGTAAAGTGGGAAGAGGAAACTCAAGAGTCATTTTTAGAGCCAGAGGTACAGACCAAATCTTTAGTGTCTTCATTGTAGGACAGCAAGGACAGCAACCACTTCTGCCTAATGATTAGGGGCAATTACCATGCACAGCCTTTCTTTCTTCTTCCTTCCTTCCTTTCTCTTTCTTTCTTTCTTTCTTTCTTTCTTTTCTTTCTTTCTTCCTCTGTCATCATACCTTAAAGTGAGAAATGAAAGTAAGTGTTGACAGGACAGTTTAAGATTTAATGAGTACTGTGTCACATCATGGAATTCCTTGTCTTCTGGAGAGCAGGGTCTCTAGATCTTCAGATCTTGGTGTTTCTGGGAAGGGGAGAATAGATTCTCAAACAGGGTTCCTGAGAACAATGCAAAGCTGAATTGATCTAATTTCTCTCTCTCTCTCTCTCTCTCTCTCTCTCTCTCTCTCTCTCTCTCTCAGAATCTATTTTTCTACTCAAGAAATATAAAGTGAATGCTGATTTAAAGTGTATACTGTATCTACCGTCTTCAGGTTTGTGCCTCAATGTCATCTTTAAAAGTTCATCTTTGTGCTTTTTAATTGGTGCATATTCCCATGCTGTAAACAGCTCCAGAGCCCAAGCACAGGCATGTGATGAATCTTCTACTTGGGGTTACCATCTACTCAGCTTGGCCTCTTGGCTGTCCACACATTAGGGTCCGTCTGGTGATACGGCTGGAGTGATGGCACTGTCCACTTTACAACCTTGCTTTGATCGCTTGTAGAGGCATTTAGTTCTGTCAGCTAACCTAAGCTGACAATGACCATGTTGTCTGGCAAATGGATCAACTGAGTAGTTCCTACTGTGGAATATACTGTCTTCAGAATCTGAAAAGACCTACCAAATGTTCTGCTTATTACTTATTCATATGAGTTACAGGACAAAATAATTTCTTTACCATGAAAGAATTGACTTCACATATTCCAGAATATCATATCTTAAAATCTTCACTAATTTTGGTCTTTTGGAGCATATGACTCTGGCCAGCGTCTCTGATTGGTGACCCTGCTGCTGCTCCTCCAGATGCATCGGAATAACACACTTCGGTGCACCAGTGAGTGGGATGCTCGGCAGAATGTGCAAATGACCCAAATAACTTTGAAAACTATTATGACAAAGAGGGGGAGGGTTGAGATAATCCTTGGAAAGACCATGAATGTGTATCTTTGTCTTACGTAAAGACGAATTACCTCCGATTCTCCTTTCTGATAGTTATAGAATGCGAGCGCTCGTCAGGTCAGTGGCCACACTCCTCGTGCAGGGGACTACGAAGTCCTGCAGCTGCAGGTGTGGCGTGGCTAATTTTACCATAACTTACTTCCCCAAACTACGATCTATAAGATATTTTAGGAACCAACATATGAGCCTCAATAATGATTCAACAGAGATTAACATTTGCAATGTGAACTGAAAAAATAAAATATCATATATTTATGGAGTACCCCATTCACTTTCCTGTCACTGGGATAAAATGCCTGGTAGCCGCAGCTTGTGGGGTGAGAGGTTTATTTAGATTCACAGTTTTGGTCCACCACCGCGGACTCCTAGGAAGGACGAGCACAGTACTTGTGCATGGAAGTAGAAAGCTGTTTAGCCTCTGGCTACCAGGAAGCAGAGTGGGCTGGGGAGGAGCTGAGGAGAGAGAGATACAGACTCTTCCGTCCACACCTCATTTCCCGGCAGCACATTTCGCTTGGCAATGAACTCGCCAGTGACTCAGCCCATTAGTGAGGAGTCCCTGTGGTCCAGTCATCTTCCAAAAGTCCCACCTCTGCATATCAGGCTGTGGGGGACGTTCTAGATATAAATCACAGCAGGGGTGACCCATGGTGTTTGTCACAGGATACAAAGTTTTAATTTAACTGGGAGAAATAAGTTTTAGTGATCTTGGGGCTGGAGGAATGACACAATAGTTAGAACTTGCCTGGAAAGTTCAAGACCTTGGATTTGATTCCCAAACACCACATAAACTGCATGGTAATGCACACCTGTAATCCCAGCACTACTCAGAAGGCTGAAGGAGGAGGATTGCAGTGAGTCCAAGGCCAGCCTGGGCTCCATAGTGAGTTCAGGACCAGCCTGGGCTACAGAGTGAGACCCTCTTTCTCAAAAAAATAATAATACGTTTTAGTGATTTGTCGCTCTACATAGTGATTACAGCTAACAGTACATATTGTGTATCTCAAAATTTACGAATGAATAGATGCTCTTTTCCCCTCATAATTATTATTTTATTAGTGTATGTTTGTGGTAAACAATAACTACATTCAACTCGGGGAGTTCTTTGTCTTTGAGGGTTTTCCTTTATCTGTCATTTCATCCATAATGCACTATTGTTTTTTTTTATCCTTTGTGTCTAGTGGATCAGATTGGAAAGGTATTCATTTAGGTTAATGCACTACAATATTTCTTATCCTAGGTCAAGAAGCCATTATTGAAATGCTGGCAACTACAAAACCATCAATTCAAATGCACATTAAGTTCAGAAAACTGACAACCAAATGTTTGTGTGGAACCGATGAAGCCACTGTGAATAATGCCTCTGCTAGAATTTCATTTATTTATTTTATTTTTTATTTTTGGATGCTGGGAATTGAATTCATGCATACTGAGCACATGCTATACCCCTGAACTAATTATTTAGTCAAAACTTATTACCTGGCTCCCTTATGTCTCTACCCAAGGTGTGATCATAGATTTCAGACCACATGTGCAGCATACTCAGTCTGGAACATTCCCCTTCCTCCTGTTCATGTTCACCTGAGTAAAGGACCTGGGCTTCATTGAGAAGTCACTTGCAGCAGTGTTTCATGTCTTCCTCCAAAGAGGTACACAAATAACTTAAGTCTGGAAACTGGCTAAGGAGTAAGTTGGTATTCCCAGGTGTGGGGATGTACTCCCGTAACCAGAGCGCTCTGGAAAGCCAAGAAAGGATCCAAACCTGGGTAACTTAACTATGGCTTAGCTCAGTATGAAGAATTTTCAAAAAGAATTGTGGATGTGGGTCAGTGTACATAACATACATATAATATATATATATATATATCCTCCTCTAGTTCATGCTTAACTAATTGGATCCCATGATCCAAGATGTTGATCTTCACCTTGCTGTGTTGTGTGTGTGTTTTAATAGAAAAGTGTTTTGGACCACAAATAAAATGTGTAGCATAGGTAATATACTGTAATAAATACTAACACTTCTTTTATAAATTGTTTTCATTTAACACACAAAAAATCAAGGATTTAACAAAATGATGGGCTACAGCATGAATACACCTGGTAGGCAGTGCCTCCTGGCTTCTAAGAGAACTTGGGGACTTTATCAAGCTTGTTCAGCTTTGAGAACACAGTTCTGTAATTAAGTCTCCAACGATGAGCCCTGGTACCTCCTCAGATGATGACTCTTCCTATCTTCAAACAGCACTGGCCTACAGTCTTCTAAAATGGGGCGAGGATCCATCAGTGTTACGCAGGTTGAGGGGAACCTAGTAGTTGAAATCTTTCCAGTTCCTCCCCCATCTCTCCTAGGGATCTTTTTAATAGATAATACTATTTTATCTAAGTTGTGGAAGGAATATTGGCACAAAGTCATTCATAGTATTTTTATCCTTTTAATATTTAAGGCTCTTGATACCATCACTGCTCTCTTCTTGATATCAACATTGGTAATTTGTATTTTCTCTCTCTCCCTCACTCCCTCGCTCACTCTTTCTCTCTCTCTCTTTCTCTCTGACTCTCCTTTCTCTGGCTAGAGATTTATCAATTGTACTGATTTTGTCAAAAAAAAAAAAAAAACAGGTTTGAGTGCTTGTAACTTCCCCATTCTCTGGGGTTTGTTGTGTTTCTATTTTATTTGTTTCTGCTCTGATCTCTACAAGTCTTCTTTTACTTTGGATTCCATTTTTTCTCACCTGCTAGCTTCTTGACTTGGAAGCAGCTGTGCTAGGTGCGTGTCTGGTTCTCTTATACTCCACATATTTAGGACTATGCATGTTTCTCTACATGTTACTTATTGCATGCGTATATTTCCTTATGTTGCGTTTTCATTTCTACACAGTTTAAAGCATATGCAATTTATCTTTCAAATTTTTCCTTGAGCCATAGGACATATAGAGATATGTAACTTATATTTGAGGAATATCTGCGATAGTCTTGTGTTACTGACTTACAACTTAATTCCATAGTGATCATAAAAGCTTTTCTCATTTTGGCTGTAGTTATGATGAGTGGTTTTTCACTTCTGTGCAGGTGATTTTTTATTTTATATTAGAAGATTCCGGATCCTATTGCAGTTGAATAACTTCGTAGAATATCACTCTGTCTACAGGCTTAGCAGTTAGAACCTGGCTTACTTTTATAGTCCCAAAGGTAATTTGGTTTCCAAAACTTTTCAATGCTGCCTTAACATGTTTTGTTCACATGGTATCTCTGTGACTTTCCAAGCAGTCTCTGCTGATTCTGCCTATGGTGATGGAATGACGTTCTCTGGACCGTTTGAGCCAGGCAGAGGGTTGGTGATGTCTGATTTTCTGTGTGGTTGCTGCTTGTCTAAGGACTTGGTGCTGAATCTCTGCTGGTGTCCCATGCTAAGATAGCAGGACTTTCCTGTGCTTCTTTCTGCTACTAGGTCATCATTGTGGTTTGGATTTGGAATGTCCCCCAAAATCCTCATGTACCTATGGATGCTGTGTAGTGTTATGAGCTGGGGCCTTGGCTGAAAGGGGCAGAGGCTTGGGGCTTGACCTGGAGGACCGTGTTCTGGTTCCTCCCTTTCTCCCAGGCCTGTCTCATTTCTGCCATCCTATTGTGAGGATCTGTGTCTCTGGAGGACTACCTCCTACTGTGGCTTAAGCTGTGCCCCGCCACGTGATTCCACCTTTTTCCAGCCCCTCACCCAGGAACAGACTGTGAGACCTTCTGAAACTGACAGCTAAAATAAGCCTTTTTCTTCCCTGATTTGTACATGTGGCGTATTGAGTTACAACGAGAAGACAATGAGACAGTTATGAAAACAAGGGAGTGTCAGAGGATGTTGGTTGTTGGTCACCTTCTGCTGCAGGATGTAAGGTGAAGAGACATTCTCTTAGGTTTTCTCCTGCTGCTGGGTGTAGGGCTGGAGTCCGTGTGCCTGTATTTCTAGTGTTGAGGGAGGAGGTCTGCCAGCGTCGCCAGGTCAGGATGAGGGATGGAATCCTATCCTACCCATTCCTTCCCTGCTTCAGGTAGAGAGGTCACACCGAGTGGCTGAGTTAAAATGGAAAAGGGAAAAGTGAGTCTACTCCCTCTTATATGTGGATCAGAAGTCTGGGTTTACCTTACATTTAATCTAAACCCAACAACGATTGTTCCTGAATTATTTTTGCTTTTGGTGTCTAATGCTTTTTTAAAGAAGGACATTATGCAGTATTTACGACTTCTGAAGTTTTGTATCCTTAAATACAGATCCTTGCTTCTGTCTGGATCATATTTCTCTTGCCATCAAAACTTTCTTTTAGTTTCCTTGTGCTACAGATCTACCATCAATACATTCCTCAAGGTTTACCTCATCCAAAAATGTCTTTAATCTTCTTTGTTTTTGAATGATATTATTATCATATATAGAATTAGAAGTTGAAAGTTTCCCTTTTTTTCTCTCACAAGTTACTCTGTCTTTATACTTTTATGTCTTGCTTTGATTCTAATTAGACTTTGCTCTAATTTGTAAATTTTATTCTGTCGTACAAATGCATCTTTTTTCCCTGGCTGTGATGAAGATTTTCTTTTTGGTTTTATTTTAAGCAAATTGCACTCTGGCACAATTTTCTCATTTTTCTTGGAATTGTTTGTGCTTCTTAATTCAATGGCTTCATAATAACCTGTCAGATTTTGGAAACATGACATATGTGTCATTTCTTGGTCAGATTTGATTGATATATTTCTCTTTTCGTAATGGTTTATATTCTCTGACTTCCTTTTTGGTTTTAAATTTTTTATTGGTCACATTGGGAATTAATCTGTTGTGCGTTGGATATTGTGTTTACCCAACGATTTTGGAAGTTTGTCTGCTGAATTGAATAATTTGGAAAAGATTTGATTCTTCTGGTGATTACTTTTTATGTTATAATTGGGATAAAATTTTATTTTATTTTATTTTTGGTTTAGGGAGAACCCTCTGAGTGTTTCCATGCTGTTTCTACTCTGAATGGCCTCAGCACGACATTCCTCATGTTTGTGAGCATGTAGATTTCCCTGCCTTCTCTTCGGGGCTAGTGTGTTCCCTGTGGTCACATCCTTGCCTCGCTGGCATGCTCCTGTCAATAGTCACAGTGACTTGGAAGTGAGGAGTGCGTCCTCTGCGTACATCTAGGATTCTTTCTTCTGCCTATCTTACTCCTGGTACTCTTCTGTGAATCTAATGATGTTGATGTCCCCAGCTCAACTCAAGAGTACTGAGAGCTTTGATCTGGTTTGTTTTTCTTGTAGAGCGCAATCATCAGCCTTCCCTTCTTGGCTGTTTCTCTGTAGGGGAAAATCCGTGCGGCACTATTTAGTTTCCAATACTTGAATCTTTACCTTTTGCACCTTTCCAGGATTTGTTATTTGGCTAAGGCAGTTGGGTACATACAGTTCCAATTATTTTGTTTTGCCCAGAAACCAAGACTACGTTTTATTGTTTTATTTTAAATATCCTTGATTTTGGGAGGAGTAATGACAACTAGATATTACGTAGCTCTTGTTTTACTGTGAATAAGAATGTAATTTTTTTATTAAATACTTTTCCTTTGTTGTTACTGGCATAAATATTATTTTCACATGTTTACTTTTACATCTAACCAACAACCAAAGTAAACTTTTGAACTATTACTTGGGATAATCAGATGGTGCTGCTACATTTCCTAGAGCAATAGGTAAGACCCCTTGTAGAATGTAAACTTTGTTTCCGAATTTCTAAATCTTATCTTGGTTTTTCTTTATTTTTAATTTTGTTGTTATTGCATAACAACAATATATGACAATTAAATGTGAATATTGCCTTTGTTTAATTTCCAGTTATTGTTTGAGTATGATGGCACTGGTCTATACTCTTAACATACCAGGAGGCTGAGTTAACAGGAGTCCAAGTCTGAACCCAGCTTTGACAGCTTAGTGTCTTAGCAAGACACTGTCTCAAAAATATAAAGGGGTCAGTGCAAATGTACTGTTACCACAAAAAAGTTATTCAAAATTTGTTGGTGAAATATGGTGTTTCTATGTTTAATAATTTAGCTTTATTAGAGTTAGATGTATCCACCTGTGAGTGCCCTAAGTCTCTGACAGCTCTTCCGTGTCATGGGCTTCACCTTAGTGTGAATTACAACATTGTACTTGGACATCAGTACGAAAAGAACTTTGCAAATAATTCTAATATTCAGCCCCAAATGGAAAAAATATAGATTTTGCTGCTAGATGCTAATTTTCACAAGTAAAGATAGCAATAAATAAGTAATGAAGATTTTGTCCTTCCTTTATTTTAGCAACATCAATTTGCTGTAAGTTTTCATCATGCTACCATGCTAATTTGTTTTGAAACGGCCAGATATACTTACAAAATTATGTGTCACTTGATTAAAATCGGTGTTTGGAAAGTGTAAGCTTATTCATTAGCTAATGCTGTTAAAAGGTATGAATTCTGTTGATTAATAATTATTAAACCAAAAATTGAAACTAATTAAAATATGTCTATGTGATAAGCATAATTTTAATCCATTTTATTAAAAACAGGAAAAATTAAACCTTTTCTATCAAATAATTCAGTACTTAAAGTAATGTTAAGATTGAAAACGTGTGGCTAAGAATACATTTTTACATAGTCACAAGTTTACATTTCATTCGTGTGCATTTATAGCTAATAAGTTTTAATTTATTTTTGTTTCACACATATGTGTGCAAATTACAGTAAGATTCTACAAGATTTTCCTTTGTGCATTTATGGTTTGTACCATCTTGGTGTAATATTGTTCGCAGGCTTATTTTTGACTAAGATGCTTTTGAGTCATAATCGATTCTTATCATTTAAATCACATGAGAACGATCTCATCCTTGACCACAGTGTCCTTGTTGCTCTTGAAAAGCATTCCATGCGTGGCTGCTCCTTGGAGACGGTTCTGTCTACAGAACAACTCTCTCCATGTCTCCCGTGCTGTGAGCTGCTAGACTTCTCTTTCTTCACGCTATTTCCTCTGGATTTCCAAGTTTAGCTTTTAGAAACGCCATTGAGTTCCACTTAAAACTCTGAGGTGATTTACCTATGTGTATACGTCTTTCTACTTTCTTTGTAATTCTTGATGTTATTATATTATGTTCTCATTCTTTTAATGTTTTTACTCAATCATTTGTGGGAGAGTTGATCATATTTTCTGGTTTTATCTTGAAAGATGGAATCCATCTGCTATTTTATGGTAATTTCTAATTTTTTAGAATATATAAAGAAATATATATATATAACAAAATAATGCTTATTTTCTTATTCTGTGCTGTAATTTTTATCCTTAGCTACATGGTGTCACTAAATTTAAATTCTCAGGATTTCAATGATTCTAATATCTGTGTTTTCAGGAGGAAGAAAGGAAGAGAAAGATATATAGATACAGCATTATTACAGGCATGATGCTGGGTTCAGAGAGGTGAACAAGAGTCTATAAACATGAAACAACATGCAAATAGAATAAGATTTTAGAAAAGTGATATGTTTTTGACTTATTACTATGTTCTTAAATATATTTTAAAATGACTCTTCATGAAGCATTATATAAAAATGTTTTAAACCAGTGTTTTTCATGCTAAGGAATTTATAAAGTAGCTATTACGGCTTCAGTGTAAAATGTTTTCCCTGGATTGCACAGAGGAGGTTTGCTCCCTCAAGCAGATGTGCTCAGCCAAAACGAAGAGGACTCAGATATTCTAACTTCATCAATGGATCAACCCATTGAGGAGCTCATAACTTGTTGGCATTAGCTGGAAGGGATGAAAATAGGAAGTGGGGCTCTACTTGAGTGGCATATGGGTGCATGACCTTGGGGTCTGCATTGGTTTCCTTCTGCTCCAGCAATTTCTCTCTGCCTCTGCTTTCAGTTGCCTTGAGGAGAGCAGCTTTTCTCAATCACACTCTTCTGCTATAATGTCGCTGCCTCATCACAGGCTGAAAAACAATGGAGCCAGTCGACCATGGAGCCAAACAACTGAAACCGTGAGTCTAAACATACTTATTTTCTTCCTTTGATGTATGTCAGATATTTTATCATAGCAATGAAAAGCTAGCAGAGTAACAATTGTTGGTAGCAACTGACCAGACATTATTAGAAAACTAGAAAGGATAGTCTGTAGGCAGAAGTAGGGTAAGTTTGAAAAAATTCACTGTAATTTCACAATTACCAAAATGGCGGGGTAGTACATATATATTTACACATACTTAAGGGAAATATCAGCATGCAATGTAATTTGAATATCAAATATCCATCTGTGTTTTTCACCAACAAATTAATTATTGGAAGGTGATTTTTAAATCCTGTGTACCACATGAACACTAAATACACTTAAAAGTTTACATGGAAAAAGAGATCAGTATTATAGTTTTTTTTCATTTATACACTATTGGAGATGGAATCTGAAGTGTCCAGATAATTTATGGTAAGTTATTAAATATTAATTTAATATTAAAACAAGAAAAAAGTTTGAATAACTTTTTAATCTTTTGAGTTTGTTGGTTTCAAATATTCTAGGAACTTAGGTAACATTCTTGTTCCCCAGATGGCCCCACAAGAGAAACTAAAAATGTATTTGTACAGTTGTTCCTGACCAGGCAAAATACTGAGCCAGCTTATAATTATATTCACAAATACTTGCACCTGTAAGTAATTTTACTATAACTGCTAGAATAGCCTGGTTAATTGGCCTGTTAATCACAGAGGGGGCAGAGTTCAGACTACCACAAGGGTCATCTTTGCTTCTAATTGTTTCCCTACAGAGTAACCTGAGAAAATTCCTAGGAGTCTCTAGGTTAAGTTTGAATAAATTGATCAGATTGTGTGTTCCTCTTCCCTGTGAAAGTCAGCTCCTAGAGCTGTGCCTCGCATAAAACTGGCACTTGATGTGTATCTGCAAACAGATCACTTTATTGATGCAGACAGTAGGAGACGTCGGAGGCCTATTAGTAAGGCTGCCATTGAAAGGGCAGCGAAAAAAATACAATAAAAAAGCCTGACTTTCTGTCTGTATGCCAAAGATGAAGTTTGCTTAGAAAATCTCTTGAGATTTGAACTTTAGAATTGTTTTCCACAAGAACCGGCCAGAGATCCTGAAAATGCTTCCCAGTTTCCCCCAACTTCTATGTACTTAAACTTGTGTTATTTAAAATGAGTGCTATTACCATACAGAGAAGATAAAAGTATATGGGAGGAATGCTTTTTATCTTGATTTGATCATTACTCGATGTATGCACATCCTGAAACATCCCATTATACCCCACAAGTAGACACAATTATATACCAGAAAGTAAAAGGCCCCATTTTTTTATGATTACGGTTTCATGGTCTCTGTGCATGCTTGCTTTTCTTACAGCTCCATAAACTGTGCTGCAGAAGGGGCGAGTTGGCCAAGGTCGCCTAGGAGCCAAGCCTAGCTATGCTTTTATTTTCCATGAATAGACTCTGAGGTAGAGGGTTTTTATATATAAAAGCACAAGTCCATTGTTTTTATCCCATCCTAGTATATTAATATATTTAGCACAAGAGACATAATTTCTAAAAGCATAAAGTGACCTTAAAATCATTTTGTTTAATTTTTATTTCCTTATTATCCTCCTCCTCATTTCACATAAGATGAAACTGAAAATCAAAGAGTCAGTTTTCCAAGAAGTTATAATAATTGCATTTTATAATAATGTTATCAACAATGAGAGTGAAGTTATAATTCACTTTTAATTTACATTCTCTACTATAAAGGCAAGGACATGATAATATCTTTTAAGTTGTTTCCCTTTGGTCAAACACAGAGTGGAGGTTTTTATTTTTCTATTATTTTAAAGTTTAATTAGTTGCATTATTCTAGCCTAAGACTTATGCAGTAACTGATAGATTGCTGACCTAATTGTAGTGGAAAATACTGAATATGTAAAATTGTTTCTCATAAAGGATCTGCAGCTCTAGGTTTTAAGAGAGTCTGAGAAAGAAAAATCTCTCATTTTTATCAAAATCATTAAACACTATAAGTTTTGGACACATTTCTTTCCTTCAACATGTTTTACCTGAAGAATTCCAAACAACAAAAATTTACTAACGAGTCGATTTTGTTCGTTTCCCTCCCCTTCCCTTGTATCAGTCTCTGAGAGAAGATGTTCAATGAGTCAGACTTAAATGCTTTCCTGAGCATCTCCTTTAAGCAAAGGTTCTGAATCTCATATGCAGGATGACGAACATCTCCTCTGAGCCTAGTAATTCTTATCTGGAGTCATCTTTCTCCACCATGATGGCAAGAGTATTTGGAAAACCCAGTGATGCAGGGGGGAGGGGGGCAGCGGTAGCAAGATTTGAGGGTGGAAATATAATTTGCTAACAAAGTGCAAGAAACAATCTAAAGAAGCAAAAAGAAAATTAAGTCAATAGTTACAGGCAAATTCTGATTTGTTTTATAAGACAAACCTTCTGCTGCTCATCTGTAATGAGACAGGAAAGAGAAATAGAAGATGAAAGTCTTAAAATCCCAAACACAGAAAAGCTTGAGAACAGAGAGGACAATGTGAGCGGGCGTGGTGGGTGGGGGTTGTGCCTGTTCTGCCTTATTACCTTGTAAAATATGATTCCTCCTGGGACACAGCATTTGGAATACAGGGGCGTGTGTCCATTTAAGAGGATGTCTCTCACTGAACTTTGTGGTACACTTGTAAGAGTGATGTGGAGATGCCGGAGACTTGCTCTTCCATAGGCTAAAGAGAGGGTAAGAAGTCCTGGGGAATGTGGCTGCCAGTCCCCTCGTATGGACCAAGGAGTACATCTGGTTGATGTGTATCTGGGGCCACATCTTGGGGTTATAGATATGAGAACTCAACAGCAACTAATTCTGGGGTGGGTGGTGGTTCGCTTTGCTGACGCCAAGATGTTCATGACAAAAAAAAAAAAATGTACAGAGACACGGAGGGACTGATCTGCTCCTGAGGTGGGAAGACGGGCCCCAGCTTTCAATTCGATCCTAGTTCCATGCACAATTTCCATGGGCATCAGTTAATATCAGTGACACAGAAAGGCAGGATTTGGGATAAAGGGAAAATTCTGCTGCTTTCGTGAAAAGTGAGACATCAATTGCCAGATATGACTTTAAAAGAAAAATCCTGTTGTGGGAGATTAAACTAAGGACTTTGGTATTGAGCTATCTCCAGCTTCTTTCTATTTTTTTGAGTCATGGTCTTGGTAGGCCATTTTTAAGAATGTAAAACTAATGAAGAAATGACACCATCGGAGAAACCTTGAAGCAAAGTTATCATTTTCACTTAGTTTATTTCATATGGATTGATGCGAGTCATTTATTTAGACACTTCTGTTGCCTTTTCTGTCTTTTATATACATAGTACAGTAAAATATAAAGTAAAATAAATAGCTTTTAAGATGTCCTAATGTATTTTCATGTTTAAAACTTGATTCTTCTTAATATCTTTCACTCAAATTCATCACTGTCACATGTTTTCAGTACAATATTTTTCTTTGTACACTAAGCATCTCAGTGATGTTGATGACAGCGCTACCATTATTTCCTGCATTGCTGTTACAGCTCAGCAAATTCTCATGCCCGCGCATTACTAGACAATGCCAATGGAAGATTTCAGGCAGTGATCGGCCATTAGAAAGAAAATAATCATTGGTTCCTTCTTCCGATAATCCTGAAATGGATTCTAAACTCAAGTGTCAGAAGGTTGCAGTGGCCTCAGAATGCTACCAGGAATCACAGACGAGGTTGGGCGTGAGCAGGCACTAATAATCACCACCTTGAGATCTTTTTGGTGTGTCAAGACTGTTAAGTTTCATTCTGATTTCTGAGATTGAAATGGAAACAAACGACCATCTCCTTGTGGGTTAAACACATTACCTCCAAAATCAAGCCCGACCCTTGTTCTCTATGGTAGAGAAAGACAGGCGTAATAGTAATAATAGTCCTTCCATTCTGCCTTCCCCCTCATGCCTGGCTACTGCTGAGTCTAACAAGTTTCCCTGTTCGTTGTTTTGAATTCAGGAGTAAAGCTCTTTGTGTTGTGTTCAAAAGCTTTAGATTTTCATTTAATTCATCTATCAAGGATTTTACTCTGAATTTTCACACATCGCATGGTCAAGGTCAGTGCAGTTTCCAAGGAAGCCCCAGATATTCTGAACAGTAGAGTACAGTCATCTGCAGTTCAGTGGAAGTCTGAGCAATTTCAGTGAAATTGGCACAATTGTTTTTCTTTGTATGATTACCAAGCGATAACATTCACCACATTTTCTCTCTCCCTCCAAAAACAAAACAAAACAAAATGAAACAAAAAAACCAGCAAGTTTCTCTAAACCCATTGTTTTATTTTGGTATGATCCAAGTGCAATGTCAGTTTTCATTTAGAAGTGAAACTTCTGAAAGTCCTTGGGTTTTTTTTTTTGTTTTGTTTTGTTTTGTTTTGTTTTTTTAGTAAGCTGTTAATTGTACCACAGTGGGCTCCCTGAGCACTTAGAATCGACTGATTAATGAGAAGACAGAAACTATTATATCTGAGGAGGCTTCGGTCAGACAAAGGAAGAGTGTCTTCATCTTATTACATATATTCAAAAAAGACTCTCCTTCCAGTCTTCATTTACTTGGAAAATTTTCCTGTGTTCTGATACATTTTACTGTTTTCTCTTACAAAATATGGGGGAAGGGCAACATTATTTTTAAATAACAAAAACTCAATAATATTTAACGTATTGAATCTTTGAGTGATACACTGATAAACACTTGTATCACTTCTTAATCATCAGCAATCGTTTATTGTACCGACACCAGTTACAGATTTTTCAGAAAATGTATAAAGCACAACACTTATAAATATTTAGAATGAAAGATAAATGAGATAAAAAATGTCCTTTTATGAAACTATAGTTTCCATTCCTTCTCGTGAAAACTTTTGTTCTTTGTTTTGTTGAACTGCTTGCGTCTCTGATAAACTGGGCATCTTTCCTCTCTGAAGATTCTGAAGGTGTTTTCATAACTTTCATTGACACGTTGATCTCTCCATGAAGCTTGATTTTTAAAAATAGGTCAGACCCCCTACTGCCTACAACACAATTTTACGTGCTTGGCCTAGGTCTCTGCTTTCATTTTCTGATGTTTTCCATATAGGGTGTTTTCTCTTCTCGCCAGCTCCCAACCCTCTGTAACGGACTCAGTTCTACACATAGAGAAGGGCACAGAAGACTCCTTCCTGCTCTCAACTGCCTACATTAGGGAAATACAAAGTATTTAGTAAAATAAAACAAGAAGTGAGAGTTTATACCAAGCCATCACACACAACAAGCATCACTCCACCAAGTATCAAGAGCTGGATAATTTCAAAGTTTCCTGCTCAGATACGTTTTGAAAGTGCTCCATATTATCTTTCACTTTTTTGTGATTAACAGTGTATATTCGCTTATTAAAAGACCTTAGAATCTATCTTACAAATACCGAATTCCCTTAGTCAAGATCAATGTTGGCCTAGATTATCTGTCGATGAGTTTCTTTTAATGTGTAACATCTGGTCATGTTCTGGAGAGTAGCTGTTCAGGGACCTTCTGGGAAAAATTATGACAAACACATCTCATGTACTTTTCCAGAGATACAAAATCTAGATGTCAAATTTCATCCTCAAAATAACCAAGTAGCTCCCTTTCTTTTGGTGCAAGGCCTTTCCAACACTTGCTACTAACTCCCTGTCCAGTTCCGTCTTCCTCTCTGTTCTGGGCATGTGAATTACGATGCACTGTTTGCCTTGTGCCTCTACATCTCGCCTGCCCTCCTCTGTGGCTCCAGAAGCTGTCTCCACAGACATCAGAAAACCAGACGGGCAGAGTGAATTGGAGATAGGACAGGGTGAAAAGCCCAAGGGCTATGCTACTTCGGCCATGAGCTCACAACCTGCCGGCGTATGAGTTGGCAATGGATATGTTCTTTCAAAAGTCAAAACTTCTGGCAGGTACATTCTTCCCCAGGTGTGTTGCTCCAGGTTTCGATAGCTGCCCCTGACCTTTGTGTCATCACACCTGAACTGGAGTGCCACACCTGCCTTGTGTGTGAGACCACAAATTCTTCCCCTCACCTGTAAAAGCCCCGCTATGCTCACCTTAATCTCCCTTTCAACTAGCCACTGAGTCCCCGCCAAGATTAATCCTCCGCGTGCTGCTGCCTTCTGCACATCTCTTCAGCAGCCAAACAACGGCACGCCTCCTTCCTCACACTGGGGTCCAGGCGGGCACGCTGTTCACTTTTTAACAGGAGGCATCTCAGAAACCACCTAACGCCTGTCTCTGTTGATGCTTTCCCCCCTTTCTCTTCTCTTTTTAAAAATCAAAGTTACTCCTTGTTTTAGTTCTCATGGATATTAAGATGATTCTACTGTGCTTTATCTCAATGGCATGCATCTACACACCGTTCGGCACCATGTACTTGAGTAGCAGGTTTTGTGTGCCAGTTTGTTGAGGAGAAGGCGAGGCATTGGGTAGAACTGACGGGCGGAGGGGCATAAGAGTAGGCCTAGTTCTTAGAATTAACTTCTTATGCTCCCACTGTGTAAAGGGTTTGATGACAATAAAAATAAAAAACCAAACCGTCTATCACTTTCGCACTTTAGGAAGAGCAAACATCTTTCTCCTCCCGACAATATTGTTAACTAAAGCAAGATTACTACATGTCGGCAAGGGATTGGTCTCAGCAAGCCATCAAGGCTTCGTGGCGTAAACAGAGCATGCTCGGGAGAGCTATTTCTCGGCCACTCACAGTAGTCCTCGGGGCACTCAGTGGTGTTCAGTCTATCTGTGGCGCCTCCTGGCTGTTGTTGATACAGGCTCAGATTACTCGACCAAAGCAATTTAGGAACCACCCGGTACTCAGGTGAGTCTGTAATAACGCTCTGTAAAATAGTGCCAAAACTATTGAGCGAAATATTCTCTTGCCTTAGGATGTTTAAACTATCAAGCTGATATTTTTAATTTTAGTCAGGAAAAATATATGCTGTATTAAAGTAACAAGATCTCCCACATAACTCTATTAACATATCAAAGCATTTATTTGTTTAAATTAAGACTTAAAAATGAAACATAAGAGATCAAATTTTTTACACAATTGTAGGGATGCCATGGAATATTCCAGTACATTTACAATGTTTAATTGGGGTCAACCGATCTAGCTCCTTAAACATTTATTATTTCTCTTTATGGTAAAAATGGTCAATTTTTTCTTCTAATTTCTTGAAATATACAATGTGTTATTATTTATCTACAACACGCCTACAGTGCAACACCACTTCAGAATCTCTTACCCTCATCTGACTGTAGCTCAGCACACGTGATCAGCCTTTCCCTCACCTTCCCTCCCTCTCCTTTCCCCAGTCTCTGGCAATCACCATTCCTTTATGCTCTCAATTTCCATGCAAACCATTTTAAGTGCATATTTCTCATATAAGTGAGAACACTCAGTGCTTGTCTTTTTTGTGCCCGTCTTATTTCACCTAATAATGTCCAATTCCAGCAGGGTTGTTGCAAATAGCAAGACTTAATTGTTTTTATTCTATTGAATACATAGACTCTATTTTGTTTATTCATCAATTGATGAATAATGCTTCAACAAATATGGGAGTGTGGATGTCCTTTCCTCAGGCTGACTTCACTTTGTTTGGCTATACAGCCAGTAGTAGGATTGCTACACAATGTGGTAGTTTCATTAATTTATTTTTCTGACTGTCTTTGTTTTATAATATATGTTTGTTATATAAAATAATTAGATTCAGTTGAAGAATGGGTGCATATACAAAGGCGTGTGTGTTTGTGTGTGTGTGTTTAGTACTGGAGAGCAAGCTCAGGGCTTTCACACTGAGCTATTTACATCACCAGTGTTTTTTTGTTTGTTTGTTTGTTTGTTTGTTTGTTTTGAGACAGATAACCCTAAGTTACTAAGCTGCCCAGGCTGGGATCTAGCCCTGGCTAAATATTGCATCTTAATTGTTTTTTACATTTGCCTCTCCTTCCCGCCTTCTTATCTCCCTGACTCCCTAGATTCCCTTCCTACCTCCACTGACTCTGCCTCCAAGTTTCCTAACTTTTTCTCTTTTAATGTCGTTGTTTTAGTTATTTACATTTTGGGTTTCTCCTACAAGAGAAATCACAAGATGTTTGACTTTCTGAGTTTGATTTATTTTGCTTAGCATTATAGAGTCAGTTGCATCTATTTTCCTACAAAATAATTCAAATTTATCATTTTTTACAGTAGGGTCGTTTCCCTTTTATTTATCCATTCATCTGTTGATGGACATATCGGTGTCTTCCAAGGTTTATGGGTTATGAGTTGCTCTGCTATAAACATAGGTATTCATGTGTTACTATAATATGATCTTTTTTTATCTCTTTGGAAAAGATATCCAGAAGAGGAATAACTGAATCAAATGAAATTTCTACTTTCAGTTTTTTGAGGAATTTTCTATACTCTTTCCATAGTGGTTGTACTAGGTCCAAGTACCCCCAACAATGTAGGATTCTTTTCTCTCAGAACCTTGCCAGGAATTTTTGCTCTGTGAGTTCTTGATAATAGCCCTTTTTACTGAAGAAAGAAAGAATCTCAGTGATATTTTGCTCTCCAAAATCAAAAGATCCAATTAATAATTAGGCAAATGAAATAGGAACTTCTCAAGAGAACAAATCCAAATGGCCAATGCATATATGAAAAGATGTTCAGCATCTTGGAGCACTAGAGTAGCTGCAGTTTATTCTTAATCATCTTGGGAACCTTCCTACTGCTTTTTAAAATGGCTGTACCAATTTCCTTTCCCACCAACACTGTACATTTTTCCTTATACTCTGCCTCCTTGCCAGTAGCTACAATCTTCAGATTTTTTTCTGCAATAGTCATTCTTATTGGAGTGAGGTGCTACATCACTTTGTATAGATTTGCATTTTCCTGACGATAAATGATGTGCATTTTTCCCATGTATCTGTTGCCCATTTTTATTTGTTCTTTTGAGAAGTGTGATTTTCATTTGCCTTGTTACATATGAACCATGAAAAAAGGAAAGAAAGGAAGATAAGTTGGGAAATTCAGTTTTAAAGCCTGGTACCTAATTAATGTGGCTGTTGTAGAAAATTATCTACCTGTAGCTTTCTGTTCTCTGTTACATGCGTGAACAAACAAGGCAGGCAGAAGAAATAGATATCCACAGGTAATTAGAATCCAGGAAAACAAAAGCAGACTTATTCTTTTAAACCTACAGAGATGGAAATGGTTACTGTACTCATAGAGTCAATACTTTGGGTTTGCTGTAATTATTAAATTTGATGATCAGTGGAAAGGCCCGTTAACATCCCTGGCATGGTAAGGAAACTTGTAAAATGTTGACTCTCATCATCATTTCCATTAGCTTCAATTGCAATTATTGGTCATAAATCCTTATCATTAATGACTTCAGAAGCAACAAAATAGAATGACCAACATCTTTATGAAGATCTGCTTTAATTTCTGGAAGACAGCTGAATTTCAATTTTGTTGTGAGCTTTTTCTTAGGTGTACTCCCCACCAATTTTGTCATTAGGAACTGAAAAAGAAAAAAGAAACAGTGATTCAAAGTTAGATACTTCTGTTAATAGGGTATGAAGGCAATTTAGCTGATAGGAGTTAGTGCCTTCTGAGACACAAGAACAGGAAAATTCGAACACTTACTTGAGAGTTTGAATGCCACTGTTGCATCGAGGAAAGCATAAAGCTATACAAATAGTGCAAGAGGGAAAAATCTTGTGTTATTTCCATAAAAAATGACCATTTAATATTGTTTACAAGTCTGCTTCGAATTTCAACTTTATTCAACCATAAATTTACTCATTCACTTTGAGTAAACAAGCTAGGTTACTAAAAAAAATTCAAAACACAGCAGCGATAAAACAGCCAATCAGTAATAGATTCCAGGGGATAAATCCCACATAGATGTCAATGTGCTATTTCTTTGGAGGTGATCGATGCTGTGATGGTACTTAAATATCCTTCCCTGATCCTACTTGTGCAGTTTTCCCGTTTCTTCTACAGTTTCTTGTTCTTTGTTTTTTCTTTCTTTCCTTAGTGAGCAAGAACCACTGCAATGCTCTAAAATTCCATTTTCCTCTTGTTTATGAATACGTGTGCAGTAAATTAGCAATGATAATGTCATATTTGTATTCTCAGGGTCATATCTGAACATAGCGCAGGGCAACCATATTCCAACCTGTGAGTTCAGAGCATGTATCTAGAGGATATATGTTCTCCGCTGAAACTCAGGGGAAATGGCTGGTTGCCATGTTTGATGTTATTTTGTGTGGGAAGAAAAGATTTTTTTTTCATGAAATACAAATATCCTGAGTTGAAAAAAGAGATCATCAAGTCCGCCTGGAATGTATACACGTGTCCATTATAGCAGCAGTAGAGTTTGGGTGTGATGAAGCCTAAAGATTACTGATGTAAAGAGAGCATTGAGCAGTTTTAAATGGTACTGCAACATGATTACACATCGTAGCGAGATATTTTAGCTATATTGTACAGAATAAAGTTGAAGGTTATGGGGAGTGATGTTAATAATAAGGGAATAAATTAAGGAACGGTTGAAGTGATGTCAGTACGAGAGTTGGTGGCCTGCGGAGCGGCATGGGAGTAGGGAAGAGTAGACGGTTTTCAAAAAATAACGAGTCAGTAAAATCCACAGAACTTAGTACTTTCCTGTCATAAGCTCATGTTTGATGAAGAAGGTAATTAATTTAAGGACTTAGCAGGGAATTGTCTTAAGAAAATGAGTAGACCTATTGGCGGTAACAAGGAGCCCCGAGAAGGTGTACGCTCATGCAGAAGGAGGCGGTGCCCTGAGGAAATCGCTCATAAGGGTTGGAACAGGGAACTTGCAAGAGTGACCAGGAAAGAACAGACAAAGAGGGAAGAGGCAAAGAAGAACGCATTGTCACAGAATCGAGGGAAGAAGGTATTGACAGAAAATAGTTGGTTTTATGTGGCCATGAATAGGTAGGAGCAGAGGTGTGAAGCAGATATTTGAACCTTATGGAGTGACCAGGATATGAGGAAGCAGAAAAATTGAATACAAAAGTCTTTCTTCACTGACTCTGTAGTGGTTCTGACTGAATGGTGATGCTCTCCACGACATGCACGTGAAATGGGGTGCCTGTCCTCCTAGATGAAGCTCAGAGAGGGAGGGAAATTAAGAACCTCTTAAAAGTCCTAGAAAGAAAGATACACGGGGATGCTTCAAATGTATCATGGATGTATCTATTCATTCACTATTAGTGATTACCTGTGTGCAACGAAGGAGGAAGAGACAGAGCAGGGGAGGAGAATAGTTCTTGGGACTGGAAAGCTCAGTTGCAAACTTCCATGGACATACAAATGGCTGGTTATTCTGCTAACTCAGTGGCACCGTTTTTTCAGTGACAAAATGAAACTACCTGGCTTTGACATCTGGTTGGCTGTAACACTCGACAGTTAAGGAAAGCTGGAGATACACACAGATGCTCTAGAGATGTTTGTTCTTTTTCCAAAAAGTATGCAGTGGGCTGATAGTAATGGTAATCATAATGATAATGATACTTGTATTTCTACTAATCAATGTTAATAATATTTATTAAGGGCATAATGATAATTGGACCGTGTGAAGGATTTTCCACGCTTTGGTACCCAATGTTCATGACCGCCCAAAGAAGTAATTACTATTATTATCCTAATTTTACAGATGAGAAGATAAAACGGAGGTTCTGAGATAGTTTGCTGGCACCCACGTGTCTGATATGTTGTAAAATGAAGTCTTGAATCCAGCCCATGCTTTAGCAATGTGATGGGAAGAGCTTGATTATTATAATAAAAACATTATGAGACAAGTTAAATTAATAGAACAAGCTTTGTGCTAAGTGATGCATAGTCATCCTTCTATTTTATCCCAATAACCAAAGGAGGCAGGCACCTTTCTGCAGACATTTCATCAGCCTACTGAGGTCAGGAAACTTGTCTAAACTTATAGTAAATGTGGAGAACGCTTGGGCTGTGTTCAAGTCACTTGACTCCAGATTCTATGCATTGAACCACTTCCTTGTTTGTTGCGTAGTGGTCAGTGATCCCTATTGTTGATAGTTAGGGATGCAAGGATCCTGAATAAAACAGAGACAGATGGCAATAGTAATAATAATAATAATAATAATAATAATAATAATAATAATAAACAACTAATTTGGGCCTTCCTTTGTGTGTCTTGAAGATGACACACACTTGGTATATTTGTATATCTTCTCAAGAGAAGAAAAGTGTGGCCACATCTGGTCTGAGCACCTACAGTGAGCTATGCTTTTGAAGAAAAGTCAGAGCTTGTGGAGGCGGTAAGGAGACCACACGCCTGAACAAATTCCGAACAATTTTTCCAGCTGAAGGATGTTTTGGGGGTAGGCTTAGCACCCAAACCAGAAGCTGGTAAAACGTCTGGCTCAAAGTTTGACTCCTGAAAATGACTGTTTGGATTGACAATCTGGGCCAAAGAAAGACTTGAAACATACTTTCAAGGGTATTTTTCTTCATGGAGTTTACATAAAGGTTGCTACTCTCTTGATTCAGCACCAAGAACTATTTTGAATATATATATATATATATATATATATATATATATATATATATATATATATATCTGCGTAGTCTTCACTAATAGGGAAAAGGAAGCTAAAATTCTTCTAAAATCCTTGCCCCTTCCTGAGAGGAGGACCTGTAGAACTATAGCTAGGGCTTAAACGCTTTTTACCTAAAAACTGAAGATAGAATGAGAATGCTAGGAAATCATTCTCATTCATTTCATACTAAATAATAAATGTGGAGGGCCCCTAGGAGGGATGCAGTGTAGAAATGCCTTTGTCCTCTTGGGTTCTATGGACATAGCCCACGGATATTCCATGTCTTCTCTCTGCACGAAGTCCTCACAGTGCCCTCATGTACCCATTGGACCTCACTGATTCCCTCTACCATTCCCGTCTTAATTTGGGGGCAAAATACCAGAAAACCAAACCAAGGATGATAACTGACTTTACTTTGAGTTTATTGTTTTAGCTCACAGTTTCATGTCTCAGACCATTTGTGGGTGGCTGGCAATGATGGGGGACTTGGCAGGGGCCTAGCCATAGAGCAGCTGTTCATAGCATGACCGGATAGAAAGCAGAAAGAGTGTGAAAGGGTGGTACCATTCCATCTGAGGTTCCAGAGATCCACCCCTTCTAACTAGGCCCCACCTCCCAACAGCACCCAAAATCAAGGGATCAACCTCCATGACTGAATCAACTTTCACACAAAAGGCTTTTGGGGAACCCTCCAGATCCAAACCATCATGTCATTGACTGTGTTCTATTGGCGTTCTATAGATAACAGTGATTTCATGTGACTATTTTTGCTGGTTTCCTCCTCCATACCATTCAGAGGAGTCAAAAAAAAAATACAAACAGCATCCAGTATGAACATAGCCTGGTGAGTTCTCCATGAACTTTATGTAAGTGCATGTGCACACACACACTCTCTCTCTCTCTCTCTCTCTCTCTCTCTCTCTCTCATGCACTCCTGGCTAAAACAGAAAAGACAAAAACAACTTTCTCAAATTTTTGTCACACTTGCATCTGATCAATTTTCTATAATTCAAGTGTACTTTATGGAGCACATTTCATTTTTTGAACCAACAATTCACTAGGTGCTTTGATGATAAAATGATGAATAAGGTATGGTTCTTAAACTGAGGGAGTTTATAATTTATTGAGGCAGACGGTGGAGTGTTCACTTTGCCACAGTACAAAGCAGACGGCACCAGTTGTTCCAATAAAGACAGAAGTAAAATGCTTAAGGGGCTCAGAGCAGGGGCAGATAAAACTTTAATGGATTACTTGGTTGTTAAGAGTTTTGACCCCGTGTGTCTTCCAATGTACTAGTTCTTTAACCTTGAGCATGTTCCTGCTTTAATCCTGGGTTTTCTCATTTATAAACTAAAGATAACAAACTGTTTTGTTGAGGATAATATAGAGAACATGCAATTAATATCGGGTGTTGGGGAAAGCTTCTTAGTGGTGTTAATATTTTAATGGATCTTTGAAAGAGAGGTGTGGTTTTCTTGGAAGACGGGGATGAACAGCCTTCCAGCTGAGGCATAAGCCTTTCTTCCCCCACCTTCCTGGTATCTGCACCACTCCTTTGGCTTCCTGTGAAAGAACTGCCACTAATGAGTGTGGGACCCTTGGTAGGCCTGGGATGTTTGTAGGTAGAAGATGGCTCATACCCTGATAATCTTGTTTCTCTAGACCAGCAGGAGTGGAGCCACTCCCTCTTATCCCAGCCCCAGGATAGCCTACAGCTCAGGTTTTATCATACCCAAATTCCTAATTTTCCCGCTTCCAGACCCTTTCTAAAAATCACGTGGTCAGGTTTCCAAAGACCTGTCATGCAAATTAGGCTACTTTCAGCCCCCCCAAATTCCTCCAATCAGCAAATGATCTTTCCCTGTGACCCTGGCTGACCCACCTCCCTTAAACTGCTTATCACCCTCGCCCTCATCTCCAATAAACAAGCTGTTGATACTGATTCAGCTTCCAGGATGTGACTCCGTCGTACTCACGCCACTCGAGACCTTGTTCCCCCAGACTTCACTGGTTCCTGATTGCCGGGGGCCAGTGGTGGCCAGGGACCCCAGAAACCCCAACAAATGAGCACAGTCAAACTTGACATCAAGTGTCTGAAAGCTAGGGAGGTATTTAACACTTTCTTCCTCTTTTGAATTGTTTAGTAATAATTAACACAATAGTTTTACCCATTTAGAAGACTAGAATCTTAAGAAGCCGATTAGGGTGCAAAAGGAAGCTTCAGGGCAGACGTATATGGCTGAAATTCAATGTGAAAATTGTACAAAAATCTGGGTCACTGGAAGGGCCATCTTGAAGTCTGCTGAACGTGGTGGCATATGCCTTCTGCTCCAGCACTCTGGGAGGGTGAGGCAGGAAGATGGCACACTCTTGCCCAGCCTGGGAAATTTGGTCACCAGGCTCACTGATGCCAGGATGTCCCCAGACAGTATCAGGCCACAACAAACCTGGTAGGACCGACAAGGGATTGACAGAAAATGGTCTAGACAGAAGTGGAAGAGGAAGAGGGTGGTGTGGGGAGGGTGGTGCTGAAAGCCGTGGCGCTGGCTGCCTCACCTGGTGCTGTTCGACCTGAGACCACCTAGAAGCATTTCTTCAGTTACTTTAAGCTCACATCCTTCTCCCTTACAGTGATGGGGCGTGAACTCAGGGATTTTGTACTGAGATGTATTCCAGATATTTTTAATTTTTTATTATTTTGAGACAGGATCTTGATAAATTTGCCCAGGTGGGACTCAATTATGCCATCTTCCTGACTCAGACTCTGAGGGTGCTAAAACTAGAGGTATGTGTCACCATGCCCTGATGATTTTTCTTTTAACTTAGTGTTAAAAATCATCTACAAGGTGAGTGACTAGTGTATACTGTTGTCTGGTTGTTTGTCATTTTATGACAAGCACTTTCAACTTCATCCAGAGCACCTAACTCTGCCTCTTGGCTCTGCTAACTCTCTTCCCTTGGAACACACACTCTTTCTTCTCATCCATTTTTGAGCCGAGTGACCCCTACTTTCTCTGAGGCCCCACTTCACTTAGATTCTTTTTCTGGTCATCTCATGTCTCTCACCACCAAACTCAATGTTCTTGCCTCTTAAGAGGTTTATGAATATTCTGCCTAATGATGAAAGCATTTATTTACCTCAGCGGCTCTATCCCGCCTGCCCCAGTGTTCAAGCTTGAATCCAGCTCCCTTGGAAGAGTAAATGCTACAGATCAATTCTTGTCCCTGGTACCACCTAGGCTGGAGCTCCCACCTGGCTCTGGAAAACATG
The DNA here is from genome assembly GCA_004027205.1 of Ctenodactylus gundi. NCBI lineage: Eukaryota > Metazoa > Chordata > Mammalia > Rodentia > Ctenodactylidae > Ctenodactylus > Ctenodactylus gundi. The sequence goes on from PVKB01003360.1 coordinate 106,273, forward strand.
TTGATTAAATTAATTACAGATGGGATCAAAATACCACAATCAGTAAAATTCTCCTCTAATTCTTTATTCTTTCTGCACTTTCCCAAAGAATTAAAAAGATCTTCAAAACAAGTTAAAGGTCTTTTTTTTAAACCTTCTTTTTAAAATAGTGATTTCCCCAAACAAACACAGGAAAGGATCTAAAATTATTTAATGATAAAATGCTAATGGAAACCCACAAAGCTTCTACTTGTCTTCTGCAATTTGAAAACAGCTCTTGTGTGAGAATATTCTCACATATTGTTGTTTGCTCGGCTAGCAGAAACCAAATATACTTCGATACATACTGCCTACATTTGAGAAGGAAAAAAATGAATCTCAGAGATGTTCCTTAAGTTGTCTGAGTCAGACAGACTACCTAGGGAATTCAGCCTTCTTTAAATAACATTTCAGAGTTCAAGATGCAGTTTCTTCCACCTGGATTCTTCTTCAGTAAGTAATGGTGGTAACAGCAGAGGAGTTTACCTAGTCCGTGAAAGTGGTGCTCTGCTTTCATTAGGATGAACAGAAACTGTAAGGTACGCACTGATCCCGGGATCCCAGGGCAAATTCTTTCTAGTTTACGCTTAGGAGCAACTGGTGGCCACATGCTGCACAGCCCATTCATTCTCTAGTAAATGACCTTGCACGCATTGATTGCCAAGTAAGGCTTTTGTTGCCAAAAGAGTAGTCAAGACCTAAAATAACCCCCTTACTTCTTACAGCTCCAGGGAACCAAGCCAAGGTGATATTTATGACTGTTACAGATCCGTGAATTGAAGACAGGAACAGCACAAAGTGAGTCAAAATGGCTCTTCACTCAGAAACACCGAAATAGAACGAGGACTCCTGGTTTAGGTGACTAAGCTCTTCTCCTAATTCTTTACAGCTCACATTCAGAGATGATGAGGAAGCATAAAAAATAAAAATAGTAAACAGTGTATTTAGAGTATACAGCAGAACTTCCATATACGGTCCTGGAGAATTACTAATCATGGTATGTGGTATCTCCTTACCAGTCACCATTTATCAAGTACTTACGAAAACAAAAGGCAGAGAGTTGTGTGCTACCATTTTTTTTTTTTTTTGAAGAAGAAGAAGATGTAATACAAAGCTCAGGTATTGAGCATCTGGCAAAGGTCATCTGTGCTGTTCGTAGAAGACCTGAGACTCAGCCTCCTTCTGTCTGGAGGTCTCATGCTCTCCCCCATCCTGTCTGTTGTCATTCTACTCTATGAGTTCTCATTAAACCTCATCACATCTTATTTAGTAAACTTGTTGCTTTATATTTTGAAATTCTCTTTGCAAACGTGACTTCCTTGTGAGTCCTGGATTTCCAACTTCTAGATCGATCACTCCTGAGTTTTATAATCATGAAAAAATTTTATACCCCATTTTCTTCCTCTAGAGAAAGAATTATAGTTTCTACCTCATAACATTCTGCGAATAATTAAATGTGATGCATAAAGGGTTTTCTCCTCAGTAACTACTCCAGCATTACTATCCATGGACCTCAGATACAGTTATCAAACAACACAGAGTATAGATGTTCACTGTGGGCAGAGACCATGCCCATCTTCTGCACTATGAGCATAATGCTCAGCGAAGGGCAGCTCTATATTAATCAATTGGCTTAAAGAAGAAGTGAACAAATTGAAGGGGTGCATGAAGTAGGCATATCTGTGGTAGTTCCAAACCCTTTGCCCATGGACCGATGAGTCCTTCAGGACTCACAGACCATTAGCAATCTGGAAAATGATGTTCACTAACAAAAGCAAGAAGTTTCACACATGTAGCTGGATTATTATTTTTAACTGTGTAAAAACACTTGGGATTTCTGAAATACAATGACATTTGAAAATGTAACTTAAGTATTTTTCTTTCAAAAGCAAATACAATTAGAACTGTAACTTATTACATGATTTTTTTGAGAAACTTTGAATGCTGAAGGAAAATAAACACACACAAACAAGACTGAAAAACATTACCCGGGAACATTGAAAATTGATTGTCATTAATAGTCACAGTTCCCTCAGACTGTAAGCTCCCTAGTCTGTGATTACAAAAAAAATTACTTTTTTCTCATAATAAAAATTAGATGATTCTGTTAATTTAAAATGGAGAGATCTACCTTAATTTTCTGTTAAATTTGTCCTTATTTTCTGGAGTAATTTTCATATGTTAGTGAAGGGATATAAATGAGAATTTTGAAATTATTTTAGTCTAAGAAATAAACCCATCTCAGTATTCATGGGTTCCCCTTAGTATCTGCTTACATCATGTGACCCATTTAATTAGTCTGCTTTGGATTGGCTACAGAGGAAAACTTTTCAGCTCAATGCCATTCAATGGTCTCTTCCAGAAACATGGGGGTTTAGAAAACCTAGGCTGGAACAGAGGTAACAGGAAGCTGGTTGTCATAGCCTGAATTAATTAAAGGAAGATGTGCAGAGGGGAAAAGAAAGACATAGAAACAGAAAGATAATCACACAAGAGAATCTGTAAAGAGAAGCTTCCAAAGTTCCTGACAACTTCCGGGCTCTTCATAAATCCCAGATTCACTTGTGTTTGAATTCCACGAAGGGTGATCATACCCCTGCTTCTTTAACTCCATATTACTGACTGAATATCTACCATGTTCAAGCACTACTCCAGGTGCTGGGGATACAGCAGTGAGAATACCATTGGCTCCATGATGCTTATACTCAGAAGTTGGAAATGAAGGTGAACAAAATGAATGATCGAAGTACGCGGCGTGATCTGTGGGATTGGGGATTGGGTGCTAACCAGAAATCAATCTGTGGTAGGAAGTGCCTTGGACAGAGACTCAGCTCTGCATAGGTGCCTAGTCAAGGCCGGGGAAGAGAAGACATCTGAATACAGTAGAGATAATGACATGAAAGAATGAGGACATTTGAGCGAACAGAGGAATGCGCCTCAGGTGCTGAGAAAGGCTTCGCGGGGCAGAGCAGCGAGTTCAAGTGCAGCACCCTGCCATCCAGGCTGGAATGGAGCAGAGCAAGGAGGCAGATGCGGTAGGTGATAAGGCCTGAGCGAAGCTTTAGGCCTCGTTGTGCGCAGCTCGGCCGTCACGGGCACCTCTGTGTTTTGTTCTAAAAATGTTAAGGGACCATTGAATGGTTTTGAGCAAAGGACTGCCTAGGCAGTATTCTGGGTAAGTTTCAGCAGATTCAGTTGTAGAGGCAGTATTAAAAATAATAATTGGGGCCACAAAAGTTAGTTTTGTTTTTTAAATGTGCATCAAATACTCCCAGCTCAGTTATCTTTCGTCCATGTGATTTTTAAGCCAAAAAGCAGAGTATTGGTTAGGAAATCTTCCCTTCATGTCCTTAACATTTTTCGTTTTTTTTTTAATTGGGTATTACAGGGCAGTTTGCTTTGTGTCTCTCTTCAGCACAGGACTTTGATCCTGAGATTTGAAAGAGACTGAGTAAATAAATTAATCTTTATTAACACTGAAAACTACTATCTTTGCAATAACTTCCAGAGTTTGTTGAGCTCAGATTTCTCTCTACTGAGACTGTTACTAATAATCTTGCAGAAAAAGATTATGTAAGAAATATACTTCCATATCTGCAAGCCCTTCTGCAGACTCCAAAAATACAGTCCTAAAGTTTCTCTACAGAATTCTAGGTAAATCACAATAGAAATATGTGCCTTTACAGAGAAAGAGAAGAATTCATAAAAACTTGTACGTATGTATTAAAACAACTTTCAGAAACTAATTTCTTTCAAAAGCAATGACTTGTTTTTGCTTGGTCAAGTTTTTAAAATAAGTACATCTTAAATATCACAAATCTGGAATACCAAAGAGGTTAGCTGCAATACACACCATTCTCTTTTCTAATAAATTCTCATGAAGTGCCTACCAGTATGCACGGACACAAATATTTTGTCCACAAATAGCACTAACTCATTGATTTTTGGAATTCGAAGCTGAAATCACCTCTCAATAATACTACAATAGCTTCTCTGCAGTTATGACTGACAGTAAGTCAAGTACGAAGTACATTTTTAGTTGGAATGGTTTAGGGACCATCCGATGACTTTGCTTTATAGACAGAAAACTAAGTGAATATTGCAGGATGGCAACTGGGGAAGACAGAGGTTGTGACTCTCGTCGCTTTATTATTTTATCCAGTTTGATGCCTGTTTCCTTTCTTCTCACCTGGGCCCTCCGGTGTGACGTGTGCAATTTTGAAGAAAACTAGAGGGTAAAATGAATCAAACTAGGCTTTTTCTCCCAGGGTACCAATCTTTGCCAACTGAGAGTCACAGAGGGAACTCAGTCTTATTAAAGGGCAGTGGGTCAGACCACACAATCCGCAGAGCTGCTCTTAAAGCTCAGTATTTTTGTTGGGTATCGTTATCATTAAAACTAACAGTCAAATAACTGCGCAGTAGATCTGTTGCCAGAGAAAAGTAGTAAGCTGGACTTCCTGGGATTTGGAAATCTCAAACATCCAAATAGAGACACTGGAGATGTTAAATTTGGCCCCTTTTCCCTTCTCTGTTACCCCTACCTTGTACTTCATTTAATTTTTTCCTGCCATAGATTTTAGTACCCAAACCGAGCCAGTATATAGGATGTTTAAAATGTGCACTGTATTTCTTAAACCTGTGTGCAGTCACTAAGTTGACTCTAGAGCACAGTTTCTTGACCTCAGCCCTACCGACATTTCAAACAGTGAAATTGTTTGTTGCCAAGGGCTGTTCTGCACGTGCTGCCTGTTTTACAGCATCCCTGTCCTCTACTCACTAGATGCCAGTAGTGTGTGTGTGTGTGGGGGGGTACACATCACCCTAGGTTAGGAGCCACTAGAGACCAACCTCATGGACTGATTGCTACTTTCTGAAAATAAATGCTGATGACTGCTCAAAACTTGTCCCTGTCACAGGGAAAAAAAAAATCACAGAGTTCAGTTTATCTCAGGCCAGGAGAAACCCTATTCACTAGTTTAGAAAGGTGAAGTGACATTATGATCATACTTGCTTAGGAAATAGATAGTTTGGCAGTTAGCGTTTAGTCATTGGGGTGGAGGATGGGTAAGTAGTGTTGACTTGAATCTTTCTCAGTTTGGGCTGGTACGATGATTCGCTGGGTGACTTTTGATGATATCTGAGACCTCTCTGTAACAATGACTATAGAATGCCTAGGGGTATGTAGTGTTTAAGACTATGCATCAATGGTGTTAAGTACTTGAACCAGGAGCCCTGTTTCAAAATAAGGTGTCACAGACGCATTCACGGACAGCTACTTGCATTAGTACTTCAGCTTGTCGGCAGGAAAGATGAATTTCACGAGAAATGTTGGAATGTGATGGATCTATTCCATTTATTACTAATACAGTGACAAATATCTATTGATCATTAATAATGCAATACTCTCTCTTTACATGTACTAGGACATTTTATCCTTACTTCGTTGCTAGTGGTATTTATTATTTTCAATTCACACTTGAAAATGTTTATTTTTCCAGTTTTACTGATATGAAAACTAAGACACAGGAAGATTAAGTACATTTGCCAAATTCATACAGCTATGAAGTTGTGAACTCAGGGTGCATGTATTGACAAGTGGCTCTCAGCCATTGTAATATAAGTTACACTATATTTTATATTTAATAAAGGTGTATTGTGTGCAGCTTCATTGTATCTACTAAGCATTGGACAATCAAAGCAGAGTAAGTCATGTTTTCTGCTACCAAGTTGAGTGCAATCCAATGTGGAATCAGTTATGTACGTAAATTGTCCCATTCGAAGAAGATCAACTTGATGCTTCTAGCCTGAGAGCAGCTGCAAGTTAAGTAGCAGAATGAAACAGAGGGGAAGTGTTCAGCCCCAGAGGAGCAGGGAAACTTCAAGGACAAAGCCAGAACAAAGATGTGAAGGGCAAATAAGAACTCGCCAAATGACAACACGTGTGAAAGTTTACTGACCAGGAGGAGGAGCATGAGCTGATGTGTATCCTGGCATACTGGAGTGTGTGACTGGACTTCAACAGAATGATCAATGCCCTGAGGTGTTCCAGCTTTGGAAGGATAGTAGCTATTTTCATGTGACGAAGGCGAGTATTAAGGAAGAGGCACTGTGGAGGTAATTACAGCTGTGGCTGAAACTACACAACTGGATTGTTCTTAACTGCTATTTGTAGCTAATCACTTCCAAATAACAACTGCATAGCACAGTAAATGTTAGCAGAATAATTTTCTATTAATCAAGAATAATGAGTGAGTAGACTAATTTTCTCTTCAGACGTCCCTAATTTTAATGCCGTTGAATGTTGCTACTTCAAATTGATTACCCAGTGATTTAGAGGGAGTGAGACAGTAGGAAGACTCAAAATAAAAGGCGGGACATTATTATTTCCTGCTTCATTTATGTACAAATCAACCTCTCCCATGAGGATGCTTAAAGAAGATGAAGATTGCCTTCTCAAAAATGATTCTCAATCATCTTAATCCAGGGAGAAGCAAGGTGGGTGGGGTGCTGGAGGGACAGGGAGGAACAGAGGAGGAGGAGAAAAAGGAGGAAGAAAGAGGAAGAGTTGGAGGATAAAAGGAAAAAAGAGAAAGACAAATATGGGGGAGAAGGAGGGAAGAAGGAAAAAATTCTGTCTTCATTGCAAATGAAGCAAAAAATATGAACATACATCATCTGAAATACATCTAATTGCATCTTCAACTTCATTTTCTGTGAGACCCAAATCAATTTGCTTCAACTCGTTGAACTTCATTTATGCATTTATGGTAAAGAAGTATGGACGTTTAGTTATTTCCTGTTAAATTTGAGTGGCCTCCATTGCTCTTAGCTGCTATTTCTGGGTAATCGCTTCCAAAGAACAAATGCATAGTCATAATTTAAGTCTTGATCCTCCACAACGGAGTTTCCAAGACATTAGATATGATTCTGGATCTTTCAAGAGTGTATATAATCTAATTAGAAAATTAGCAACTCTGTGAGACCAAGGTGATGATAAGAGGATATAGTTTTCAAAGGTGGGGAATGGGAAAGTACCCATTTAGGGTTGCAGTCGATCAATGACAGGGATGATCTTCTGTCAGTAGGCTCTCATGACCAACATAGGGTTTCAGATATAATTTGAAGATTTGTTGTGACAAGTCCCTTGCTTTCTTTCTCTGGTAATCTCTCCACCTTTCTCCTCCTGCCTCTCTGCCTGAGGAAGCTGATCTGTGTGGGTTACATTAGTGGGCTCCTTTGACTTACAAACTCCTATGGTTAGTCCTTTGAAGAACCAAGGAACAGATGCAAGAAAAGAGGATGGTGAATTGAGTACTGGCTCTGTCTCTTCTTCCAAATTTGTTAAATTTGTGCTTAGTAGCTTTCCTCCCTCTTCTATAGACCTTTGTCACCGTTTCTCCTGTGGGCCTTGCTTTCCTTCTCTCTCTCTCTCTCTCTCTCTCTCTCTCTCTCTCTCTCTCATTCTCTTTCCCTCTTTCTTATTCAGGTGCAGTACCACTTTCTGTCTCTTTCCCTTTTGTCCAAAAGATAAAAAGTTATGATAGAGCAAGGACAATATATTAGTTATCTGTGATTTCTCTTACAGCTTCCCATGTATTTATAAATAGTTCCTTTATCATATATTCCTTGTATTAGTTTACTTTGGAGGTGCCATCACCTTTCTTCTGAGTAATTATCCAAAGCATATGGACTGGAAATAAGTGGATGGAATAACAGGTGGCCGGAATAACAGTGAAGGTATATTTAATTCACAGCGAGTTTACTGAATGTAGAATAGTAGCCCATTCTTTTATATCAAATAAATGATTAAGTTAAAGGTAAATAAATTTGTAAAATCATTTTAAATCAAACCATAAAGAGGTTTTGGGTGCACGCTTTTCCATATTTGAGTCACTTTTTTTCTTTTTCTCCCAAAATAATTAGAAGAGCTGAGATTAGAACTTCTGGACCAGAACTTTTGGTTTGAAAGATGACAGCAGCAGCCAAAGGACTGAACTATATACTATAAAACTTCCCTGTGAACAGCTGTGTCCCTTTAACAACGTTTGTTGACAACAAAGTTGTCATGTTGGGCTCCAAGTGTACAACTTCCACCTATCTCTTGCAATCCCATCAAGTATAAGAATCAGTCAGAAATCTCAATAGATAAAAATTATTCTGTTGATTTCCTTTCAGGAATAAATGTACAGGGATGGAAGTGAAAAAAAAAAACTGTTCTGAGAGTTTGATGATTTATTATTTATCCATTCGTATTTTCATGCATTCACTTGCATATTGAAGAAGGAAGGCCTAAGTGCAGTCGTGTGTGGCAATATTCATTCAAAGATCAGGAAGGTAGTAAGGATGCTGTAGGAAGAGAAGGTCTATTGTTTTTCTCCAACAGTGTTGACTCATTAGTTTAGCCTGATGGACAGATCCAAGGTGGTAACTCCATGTCATACTTCCTAGTAGAAAGAGAAACCCTGCCAAGTTGAAGAAAGAAAATAGAGAGCCCTGTGTGTATCCAAGCTATGGGAAGATGGGTAGGGCCAACTGCATCAGAAAAGCCAACAAGGCCAGCCTCAGCACCTCCGCCCCCTAAGCTAATTTATGCAAGCTATTGTTTTGAGGCAGACAAATCCCTCTTATGAAGTTGATTTTTCTACTACACTTTTATTTTTGGTAATTTTCCCTAGTATTTTTATGTATCTGGCACGTGGGTCAGCATGGGAACCTTCATTTGAAGTTGATACAGAATAGCATCCCAACTGTGAGAAGTCAAGCAAGGTTCATTTATTTTCTGAAATTTATTTTTCACTCCCAAAGACATGGGGCAAAAGAATGTATTTCCGTACTTACTAAGGACAGGGTGTGGGGATATTTACAAAGCTCTTGCCTTCTACAAGCAAGTTGCTGCTGTTATTGTTATTTAAAAGGATAGAAGGATAAAATCAGTTGCTGCTACTGTCACTGTTCAAAATACTAGTGGACTTGCGCCTGTATATTTGATCAGTTTTCCACAGTTGTGTGTAATTAATTTGTAAATGAATCTCTAGTACAGACATAATCAAATAAAAGTGAAAAAAAGCAAACACTCCTTGACACAAGGAGTAATAAGAAAGGAGAATGGATGTAAAAAGAAGAAATCCTACCAGAGGCTGGGGATGTGGCTCAGGGGTGGAGTGACCAGCTCTGGCATGGCCCCGCGTGCCATTCACAGCAGCCCCTTCCCAGGACTGCTCCTCCCAGCTCCCAGCAGTCTGGCCAGGAGAGGCTGCGCCTAGAAGAGAGACAAACACAGGCACACACAGCACAGCGGTGGCGGAAGCTGGAGCTCCTACCCGCCGGGGTATTTTCTCTAGTTTTCCACCCCTGCAGGCCCTGAGTAATTATTTCTGATCACAGGAAGTTTATCGCCTATCTGAAACCTAGTTAAATTGTTGAGCAGTTTTAGGAATGAGGTACTCTCTTGGTCACAGAGAGAACTACTGGTGGCATAGAATGAGAAGCGTAGGGTTGCTGGAGTTAGTCACAAGCTGAGATGGACAGCACTGATGCCGAGTCAGCTGACCAGCTGAGCGCCGGCAGCAAGCAACAAGCATCTCTCAGCTACTTTGTCAAATAAAAAGTAGCAGGGGTTTTGTTGTTATTGTTTATTTGTTTGTTTTTTAGACAGGGCTTTATTTTGTGATCTAGGCTGGTCCTGAACTCGCTAATGTAACCAGGCTGGCCTTGAACTCACAGCAATCCTCCCGCCTCATGGGATTACAGGCCTGCACCACCACGTCCAGTTTATGTGGTGCTGGGGAACTGAACCCTAAGCCTTGTGTAAAATGCCAACTTTTGACATCAAATGAGATGAAACATGAACATTTTAAGTACTGCTGTCCACATGTAATGAGTCCTTTACATTTTAATTTACGCATTTATTCTCTTCCCCCCGTTGAGACAAAGTCTGATTTGATGGATTTATTTTCTGTCCGACTTTGGTTCAATGTAGATGAAGCTGATTGCTCTTTCATGATCCGCTAGTCATCCCTGTCTCTCTGCTGTGTTTCTCTTTAAGGGAAAAGGACCTTTGGGTTCTGTGCCTTTCTTATTAGATATGATTGCCAGGGAGCTAAGCAAAGAGATGTAGTTTTTATGCAGGATTAAGGAATATAAATTGATGTTATGTAATATTCAAATATCAGAGTTTGGAAGGCAAAGGGCCACCCCAAAAATGCACTCTGAGCAATACATCTCTGTGACGCGCATTGCCAGCCCGGCAGACATCACATTAAGATGGAAGAGAATAAATGTCTTATTCTTGCAATAAATCTTTCTTATGTATCCAGAGCTCCTTGAAACCCAGGCGCTAAAGACAACACACTGTATTATTATTATCTGCCTCACAAACAGTGCAGGCTCATTTTAGTGACCCATTTTGTCTGTTTTCATCCTTCATTTGTGTACTTGGCCTCGCAAATAGAGCAGTTTGAATAAACATGATAGCCATATTTATGTGCGTTCCTGCTAAGTGCTTCTCTCAGCGATGCGGTATCAGGCATTCAACATAAACCACAGGGACGGAGTCATTTATCCTCGTTAGCAGGAAAACAGAGGGAAGTTGTTCTTACCCACTGTCCCTGCCCCTAGGAGCCTTTATTTCAGCCTAAGACAATACACAGAGAGGACTCTCCAGCTGGCAATCTAGTGAGTTAGGAAATTTTAAAAAAAAGAAAAAAAAGCCTTAAACACCTGCAGCTGGCTACTTATTTTAGGGTTGAGAAGAAAGGCCCAAGGTACCAAAGAGCTCAGCTCATACACACCCGGGACTACAAAGTGCTCCATCGGCTCTAGACAATTCCCACGCATTTTGCTCTGTCAGGTACTGGTCTAGAACATGACAATCATTGGAGGGATAGGTGTTTATATCCTCGTTTTTCAATTAGGCTGCAAAGGTTTAAAGATTAAGAAATTTTGTCTAAAGACAATGAACCCATGGCAGAGCTGCAGTTCAATCTTAGATTTTCATAAAACTGTTTGCACTGCACACCAACGACCCTTGCAGTTGGCCTTCTGACAGAACACCTACGGTATAAATGGTGATACCCTCTCTATTATTAAGAGTAAGAAACTGAAGGACTCTTTTAGGTAAGAAAAGCCTAGTCTGGGACATTTTAGAAAACTTCACCATGGAGTGGAGGTGTGAACATAGCTTAGCAGTTAGAGTGCTAACCGGGTGGGTTGGCTCATGCCTGTAATCCCAGCACTTGGTACACTGAAGTGGGAAGATTGTTCTAAGTGTGCGCATAGTCTGAACGACATCGTATTAGCTCAGGTCTAGCTTGAACTACAAAGTGAGATCCTGTGGGAAAAAAAACACAAAACAAATCAAACAACAACAACACCTCAAACACCCCTCCCACCCATCCCCACAAGAGTTAGACCAAAGAGAGAAGAACTCCTTGCTAAGTCAATGAAATTTTATGGGGAAACGTGGGAGCTACCTACGTGTGCCACTGGAAACAAGGCAGGGACAGAGGCCAGGGGTGCAAACTGCGCACTAGGGGACAGTAGAGGGAGGGAAGAGAGAGTGGTGTTAGGAGTTAAAAAAGAGCATATCGAGAGGGTGAGAGAATAAGATAAAAGGTTTGCTCCGGTGCTTCTGGTGTCTTGCGTTGCTGACTCTTGTCCTAGAAACGTGTACACGATTTTTACAACACTCAAAGCGTTGGCCATTCCTCTGAGCATTCAAATTATTTTTAAGATCAGCTACAGAGTAGACCAGACCCGTTAGTGTTGGGGTCTTCAGGGCCCCAGACCCTCAGCATCGCTGACCTTGGCCGAGTTCCTTCCTTCCCAGGAAGAAATGTTACTATTTGTAAGTTAAGCCAGGTATTGTGTTGCTTAAACACAGGAACTGCCGGTTTATTTGATTAAGAGACTGAAAAACAACAGGGGTACTCCATCCTCCTTCCTCTACTCCTTCCCTCCCCCTGGCCGACACCCCCCACCCCCCACTTGAGGCCTTGCTGATTGGCCCAAGATAGCTTCGTCAGTCTATTTAAGCCCCTGTACTCCCCAAATAAATAAGGTGGCGTTCACTGAACCATATTCCCAGAGTGTGTTACTTTGTTGTTGGACCCCTCCTCGGCCGTTTTTGGGGTCTCCAGACCCCTACACATTAGGAAGTAAGGAGGGAAGAAAGAAAAGTGGAGGGGGGGCGGGAGAGAGAGAGAGAGAGAGAGAGAGAGAGAGAGAGAGAGAGAGAGAGAAGAAAAGCAAAAGAAAAGGAGGCACAAAGAGAAGTTGGAAGAGAGCAGGAAAGAAAACAGGGGTCAGTCAAACCCTAGAAGATTACAATGTCATGGCATGGGTTGAACTGCCTCCTAAAATTCCCCACAGAGGGGACTGAGACTCGCTAGCCCTCATCCGCAGATGCCATGGAGAGGAGAATTGTGAATCTCCCTTGCTTCTCCTTTGTGACCTTAAAGTATTTGTCACCAGCTGCCTATTCATGTCCACGGTTGGCAGCTAATCACGCTGAACAGAATAGGAAACTCCAATTCTGTCAGGTTATAATGCACTGTCAATATAATGGGATATACATCTAACATTCAAAGAAAAGTACTGAATCTGTGCAACCTTCTAAAGAAAAAATACCCTACAGTTGTTTTTTTCTCCTTAAACAAGCACATTTTGATTTCCATAATGACAATAATTTTAATGTATTTCATTTCTTAATTTCCTCTATGATTGGTCATCCTGGGAAGTAATCCCCAAGCACACGGCTTGAGGTTAGATTTCTCATTAGGATAGTCGCGCATGTTGTGAGCCGGTTGAACGCGCGTGCCTGTCTCCTGGTGACTCACGCAGCCTGCTCAGCTCTCCTTATAGTCTTACAGGCCTGTCCACTGGTGTTTGTGGGTTTGGCAGCTCCCGGATATTAGCACTGTTTCAATTATATCTGACATTTGGATAGCTGGAGTGAGACCTACACGGCCTCATTAGTCATTTTTCTATTCATACATATTCTATAGGAACTGCCATTTAAATCTACAATGACTTTTTTCATGTGCATAATCCATTATACTTGCTGTAAATTGGCAGGGTTGAGGATTAGCTCATGTTTTTCTGACACTGGTAATTTTCTCATATTTTTACTTATCTAAATGAGTGTGATTTATCACACATTTGAAAAAAATAAATACAGACTTTGGATGTAAGTGTACGTGGGATAGGTAGGTCAAATGTGTGGTTCTGTCATGGCTTCCAAAAGAGCCTCTTTCCGGGCATTTTCACAGTTTCTCTGTGGGGTTTAAAGTAAACCACGGTCAGCTTAACAACCCACCACATACCTGCTGATGTGCTGTACAACCTCGGGCACTTGAGTGATCATTGAGATCCCGGAAATACTATTGTTGTCAGTGTTTTGCAGGATTCCTGGGAAGTATGTGAGTCGGTAGAAGTAACGTTAATTGCTTCGGGGCCAAATAGACCCTGAAGTTTCATGACCTGACCAGATATAAGTTTATTCTGTTTTTCTCCCATAAATTTCAATACAAACGTTCTTGACTGAGCTACTGTCATTTGAAATAGTGACTCTGGGATTTGGCTTCCTTTCATGCACTTCAGAATTTCTGGCTTCTCCCAAGTCCTTGAAATTCTTCCTTGGATCTCCTTCATCTATGCAGCCCGAGTGAAGGGGGTGGGAAGAGGCCGAAGAGTTATTTTGGAAGGAAGTGGTTTCTGTAAGGGAGGATTCCTAAGACTTGCAGTTAGAGGCGGTAATTGGAGCAGTCTGTCGTTCCCTACCCTACATCTGATTCAGAGTGACTCGCCATCTCTAAGGCAGCTCATGAAGGTCATTTAGCTATGTGCCCAAGAACATATGAAAAGTTGTGAAAGGCGGAAATCGTGACCTAGTTGTGCTTTTCCCAAGCATCAAGCACATTCAGCCCTACTCCACAGTTACATCTGCACCTGGTATCCCACCACCTCCACACAATGAGGAGCTACTCTGCATCTCAATAGATATTGCTCTGCTTGGCCCCCTATCTATAGCTTAAAGAGACAAATTGTACTTTTCCTCTTCTACACGTGATATACCACTGGGAAAATTGAGGTAGGAAACCCAGAGGATTCATTAGTTTGTTTTGCCATATTTTTCTGTGTCTTCACTTTTTTTTTCTATATCAGACTAAGTACAAAATCCCTTCTCTTGTAAGGACACCCAGCATTTATGTGGGATTTAGATATTACCAATGGACTCCGTAACTTGACATGTATACCCTTTCTTCAAAGAAAATGACATTCTAAGGCACCGAGGATTAAACTTGAGGGGAGGGACAATTCAGCCCACGATGCTGCAGCTGATCTTTGGATTAAGGTCTGCCACTTGTCAATATTCGCATTGTTATTTTCCAGAACTTAGTTTTTAAATATTCCTTATTTTGCCCTTTCTTCAACTCAATGCCTTTCTCTCTCAAGTTCATGGAGGCTGTCAGACTTGAACAGGATGCCACTATCTTGATTTGACATTTTCACACGTTTTATTTACCGAAGTTTTGCTAAACCATTAACATCCAAAGCCTTTCCAACTTCCATCTCTTGTTTTAGGTGTTGAGAAGCAGATGGCTTTCTGAGAAATAAAGCTCTCACTTTCTGACTCTCTGTTCCCTTTCATTCCATAAAAACCAGCTGCTTTTCCCTGACTTCTGTTCTTTCTCTCAATACTTTGCCAAAACAACCAACAGTTTCTAGCATACTAACGGTTTGATTCTTCTGATTGCGTTTCCCCTGGAGCTGCTGCCTCAGGAGATGTAGACATTGGCCTCTCCACTCTTACAACTTATATCAACTACTGACCACCAAATACCATGGCCATTTCTATTTTTATTCTTCAATATTAATGTCCTAACTGACCATCACCTAACTTTTAAGGCTCATACCACATTTTATAGTTTCATATTATAGCAGCATCTTTTTTCTTGTATCAATTACTAGATTAGGCAGGCTAATTAACACTTCCATTGCAAAATAGCAATGAAATCTTAAGTTGCTCGGTATAATTTAGTTTTATTTATTGCTCAAGAAAAAAAGCATTAATCCAGATAACCATTGTTAGCTTTCCTGCATGGATTTCCTCCATAGAATCCAGGCCAGGGTCATCTTGTTGCCACGGTAATAGAATCCAGGCCAGGGTCATCTTGTTGCCACGGTAATTCAGAATTCTCTTCTGGATCCTCCATGTAGGTCAAGCCAACTAGTTGCACACATGGATGGGAAAAGAGAGAGAGAGAGAGAGAGAGAGAGAGAGAGAGAGAGAGAAGGAGGGAGGGAGAGAGAGGGAGGGGGATAAAAAGGAGAAGAAGCAAGAGGAGAGGGGAAGAGAGGAATGGAGATGTAAAAATCGTGAAGAGGTATAGCTGTGGACTACATCATGCTTGCCCACATTATAATGACCATGACTTAGTTCCATGGTCCTAACTCAGTTGAAAGGGGATGGAATACATACCTGTTAGAAAGAATTGTTTCATGATAATTGTAAGACACAAAAGAATAAAGCAAAGTGACATGTATAAAACCTGTGGCAAAATATGTGATACACTTAAGAGGCATTCTAGAAATATAGATGGCAAGTAAAGAAAGCATTTTATGTCCTGATTGGGCTCACTAAAGTCTTGAAGAATTTCTATTGCATATCTGTGTGGTTTAATTAAACATTTAATTAGACATAAGGTAGTTCCCTTACTGAAATTCTAATGGATCATAAAACTCCTAATTCAGGATCCCCTGTGAAAAGCAGAAAAGGTGAGTTACATTCATTCTTTCATGCACACAGACTTGAGTGCAATTGTACGTCTGGACCCATATGTCATGAAGTCAGCTAAGAAATTACTGTGATTTCTTTTTAGTGTGCTTTAATGAACTCTTTTCTACTCATCTTCTGTTAATCATGTTAAGCAATTTCTCATGTAGACTAATGGAAAGGTAGATGCAGTACTCACAAAACGTCTCTCCATTGTCCTTGGAACAAGGAGTGTTTACTGTACAGAGAAAAAAATGTTTTCTCCTTTGGTGTATTCTTGAGAATCAATGAGAAATACAGGATGTCACAGAAAACATCCTCTTCAGCCTAAATTTTGGGTGTGCACACTGTCTCGGTTTCTTGTGGACCTTCGCGTGCTGTATCCATGTAAGAATTCACGAGCTCCTGTATACAGGTGAGGATACTTTACCCTTTGGAACAAATACCCTTTGGTCTTTCTAGGATTACTTAGGAGGGGGGTGCCAAGACAAAGCAATAATAATATTAATGAAACTAATTCAGGGGAGAAATTTCTGGATGTCACTCATGAGAGAAAATGTCGGAAAAAGATGTTAATGTCCCCTTAAAGGAGAAGCCTCCGATGGAACTGACATTTGAAATTGCTAGCAAGTGGCAGAGTTTTTTGCAATATTATCTCCTTCGAGTCAGATCTATTGTGGATGCAAAAGTTTCCCAAATTGTTCTAGTGAATTTTCTACTGAGTTCCAAACTAAAGATTCTAAGTTAAACAAAAATTAGGTGTGCAGTAATTTGGTCTAAATACCAGAGATCAGGCTGTCAAGCAAGAAGATGTCATTTGAGGGGTGGGGGAAGGAGGATGAAATGCCAAAATCTTTTATGCAGGAATCTTTCTCTTCATATAATTACAAAAACCATATTTCTTCTATCTTACAAGCAATAACTTTGAGTCTTAGGGTTTTTTTGTTGTTGTTGTTGTTGTTTGTTTCCATTCAACTCACTTTATTTCCTTCAAGGCAATGTAGTATTAGATTTGAAGACCACTTTCAGAATGTTAACATAGGTAAGATTGTATTCGGCATAAAAATGCTACCCTGAGAGGCACAGATAAAAAATATCAAATATTTAGAAACTTGGGTGTACACTGAAGTTGCTGAAATTAGTTATTTTATTTTATTTTTCATTCAAGTGACAGTCTTCAGGAGCATTTGAGAGTAATGTACATCAGGGTTTCAGATAAGGACTTAAAGGAGGAGTGAGGGTCTGACTGGGTCCAGATGTTATTATTTCACACATCAAAACACAGATCCATTAGGGACCCAAAGACTTAAGCATAGAAATGAACAGAAAGTAACTTAAATGTAAACACTTTAGAGCAGTGGTCCCCAAATTCTTTAGCACCAGGGACCATTTGGGTGGAAGAAAACTTTTCCACAGGTGGGAGTGAAGAGGGATTGTGCTTGTATCACCATCTTGGCTCCACCTCATATCATGCTGCATTAGATTGTCATACAAGTAGGTAACCCGGATCTTACAGGCAGTGGCTCACGATAGGGTCAGCACTCCTATGTGACTTTAACTCTGATGTTAATTTGGCAGGAGGTAGTGCCTGGATGGTAATGCGAGCCATGGGCCATGGCTATAAATACAGACGACACTTCCAGAACTGGTGTGCAGCTCCCTGCTGCTGTGCAGCCTAGGTATTACAGGCCACAGACCATGATGCTGGGGGTCGGGGTCTCCTGAATAAAAGACACTGGACATGAACTAACGTTAAACCAAGCATAATCTGAAGTGGTCAAGCATCAGGAGGAGAACAGATGGGTCTCAGAGGCAACACATAAGAAAACAATCTGTCTAACTTTCACTTAGGCCATGGGACCCACAGTGGTTTTTGGCAAATTGCCTCAAGGAAAGATAAGCTTGCTGAAGTCTAAGTAATAATCAGGCTGCAAAAGTAGCCCTGTTTTTTAGACCTTTCAACCATGGCACTATTGATGTTTGGGGGCAGATAATTTTTAGTTGTAGAGGCCTGCCTCATGCATCATGGGATATTAGCTACATTATATCACTGGCTTCTGCTCATCACACATCAGGGGCTTCTTTCTGTTTACAGTAGTAAGGCATCACACACCGCCAAATGCTCTCTGAAAAGCGAAACATCCCCTGATGGAGAAACACAGACTTGAAGAAATATTATCCTTAAAAGTGGGAGGAGCTAGATAATTTTTCGTATTTCTCCAATTTGCTTATTAATTATACGTTCCATATCCATCTTTCAGCCAAACAAGTTTCAATTTTTCATCACGTGATTTGTTACAATCTTCACAATGAAATTAGCTCTCTGTCATTTTTCTCTTTTCTGGTTCTTGTCATGATGTGTGCGTGTGTGTATATTCCTTGTTTTTCAAAGCTACCACTTGTGCAGAAATACAGGTCACCTGGGACCTATCAATTCCTAGTTACTAATGCCTTTCTTTGCATATACCTGTACATTTCTGTTTGGAGTTAACAAGACCATATATCTGGGTGTCTCTTAGGCAAGCTCTGGCGTCACTATGGAAGTCACGTGAGCTTCTTTGTTCCCCATCATTGCGCTTTGGACCTAGTTAAGGTGCAGTAAGTGAATACACAATCTGGAGCTCGACTGGGTGTGGCTGTCCGCTGAGGAGTGCAGTACTGTGTCCTATATCTTCCCACGTCAGAGTTGTCCTGCCTCGCGTTGGCTCCACGTGCTGCCTTGACTTTCTAATTGTATATTTTGATCAATCTAGGTGTGTGTTTTCCTTGAAAGTTTCACGTGTAGGTCTGACACTTTCCAAGGGTTATCATCAGCCTATAGAGTCACACTCTTCATTTATTATTTTCTTAGATAAAGTCTTCAGGTACAATAGTATTCCCTTTTGGGAATTAAACATTCTTGTACACTGTAGAGTGTTTTCATTAGCATTTATTCTTGTGCCTCTCTGGTCACAAGGTTACACAGATTATGACGAATTGCACAACTCAAACTTTTCCTTAAGTCCCGTGATGGTACTTGATGGGGAGGAAATTGAGAAAATACTTTCAGAAACGTACATATCACTTTATCATAGAAATGACTGAGTCTAGAAAAGATCTGGAAATTTATATATCTCTCATTTCCCACCTGTTTTGTGAGTAAAAATTCGAGATCCATGGATTATGGTGGTAATACACCTGTTTCTTGCTTTACTTCAGCCATGAAACACATCAGGACTTTGGTTCTGTTACAGTATATCCTCTTGGTTTAGATCCACTGCTGTAACTTTCTTTCTTTTTTATTTTATCTTGGGTTATTACCTTGTAAAACAGTTCTGATACATTAGGGGCTTTTGTTGAAAGCCATCTCCAATCTGTTTTGGAAATAAGTTATAAACAGTAAATAAATAATGAATTGGGGAGCAGAAAGGTTTTACAGCTTGTAGGCAGCAGAGCCTAATTTCCAATTCCAAGCCCAGGCCTTTCTCTGTGGCATCCTGTCTCCCAATGCTCTGTCGGTCTAAGTTTTTATATCATCGTGATCTTAGACTCAGTAAACAATCACCTAGGCAGTGACAGATTTACTCTCAGGGGTTGCTTCCATTTACATGTCTAGGTAGCCAAAGTTGAGGATCAGACATACCACTAGTGCCGTCTTACCTGAATGCCACGTAGTGTATAGTAGTTATATTAGTTTTGCTTGTGGGTCCTTTTTGGGTGGTGGGGGGTTCTGGGGGTAAAAGGGATGTAAAATCACCCATGACCTCTTCTATTGATGTTAGCAAAGTATCCTGTTTACTGATTGTCTTTTGAAAATTCATAGAAAATGAAAAGTCTAAATTGAGTGTCATTGGCATCAAGATCCGAATAACCCAAGGAAAGAAAACACATTTCTCTCCATGCCTTTCTTATAGCTTTATTTTTATTGTTTTATCTTCCTATGTAAAATACCAGTCAAATATTAATAAATATTATCAGTAGAATATAGTATATAGTAAAATATATAGAATAAATAAACTAATAAAAGAATAAATAAAATCAAAAATAAAGAATCCAGAAAAATCATTGTTTTGAGATGCATATACATAGTTTTCCAGGTTAAATGTGATTCTTATGTATCAGAAACATATGCTAATAAAAGCAATAGTGTGGAAACAGAAACAATATACTGTTAAAACATCAGAATACAAGTAAAATAGTAGCGTATGATAGCAAGGTATAGGATGTATTTTGAATGAGCAAAAGCATTAGATTGTCCTGAAATAAGTTAAGTACATGAACAGGAGGGAAAAGATAGAAAGTGATTAGAATTGGAAAAGATTAGCAAGGACGTGATCAACGAGTAGAACGTAGCCTACAGGCGGGATACGCTAGGCATAGAGTTGACTGTAAGTGCCCCATCCCCACTGGTACCCCAGCGCTGACATTTGTGTCGTCCTCAGAGGGGCTTGCACGGGTGATCATGAGAGAAGCCTTCTCAGCTTTGTTAGAGACTTGCTGGATTAGCATCTCACCTTTTTCTACCTACACAATATGTCAAATGTTAACCTGAATTAAACCTAGAAGTCTAACTTTCAGAAATGAAATCCAAACTTTCAAGATGTACTCTGGTTCGTAAAGACTTTTGATACTTTTACCTGATATTTCCACACATATTATTACTTTTCTTTGATAATTTCCTACTGGTCCTGGACTGAAACGCACAGTGTAGCAAAGTAAAGCCAAGTTAGAAATTTTTACTAAGGCAATGGGTTTCCTTCAAGGCTGTCTTGGTGTCATTGCTGCTGGGTCCTGTTCCAAGTACTGATTTTCGCTTCTTAATACAAGGAGTGAAATTTGAGATTTGTCTAAAAAATTCATTACTAAAATGTAAAGGGAGGGACTATAAATACTATTGTTAATGAAGCATTAAAGATATATTGCTTTTAAGAAAGATTTCTAAAAATATTTAATTATGTTTAACTACCACATTTATTTTGCACTCTTTCTAAGACCATACTAACAGTCTTAATTCTCCGAAGAATTTTCTCTAATTTACCTTTGATCATCAGCATTCTTCCTTTCCTGCTACTTACCTCTGTTTTTAGGCCACAGAGGCAATTTATTACTTGAGTTTGGATTTAACTTTCTGTTTGGTTTTCTGGGTTCTATCTTAACTCTCCATGGAACCTAAAAGTTATTTTGTAAGTTGCTGGTGAATTTACTGGCTTATTGCTATTTTGAAAATCTGTGTTTTTTGAAAAGGATGTTGTACTTTTTTGTTCAATTTTTTAGTTATGGAAATTTCAAAAGCACCCGAAGTACAGAGACCAATATCCAACTTTCTATGTGCCTATCTTTCAATAGTTACCAACATATGCCTAGCCTTATGTTGACACTAGATGAGAGTTAGCAGAGGAATTCCTTGGAAATCTATCCCTGGGTCAGAGGCATCTGATTTGGACAGATATAAAAATTCGCACATACAATAATGAATACATGTTAAATACCTGGTGTTATTTGGGTAGTAAGGACTTCTTGTAAGAATGATTAATGAAAGTTTCAGCACGGCGAAGGAAACTGTCAAAAGAGTGAAGACAGAATGGGCAGGATGGGAAAAAATTTACCACCTGTACCTCAGACAGGTGGCTAATAACCAGAATATACAAGGAACTGAAAAAAATAGATCCCTCAAAATCAAAGACCCAATTAAAAAATAGGCAACTGAAATGAATCTGCAGTTCTCAAATGAAGAAATTCAGATGGTCAGCAAATACATGAAAAGATGTTCAATGTCCTTACCCATTAAAGAAATGCAAATCAAAGCATCACTAAGATACCATCTTACCCTAGTTAGACTGGCACATCTCAAGAAGTCGAACACCAATCGATGCTGGTAAGGTTGCGGGGCAAAGAAACATTTCTAAATTGCGATGGGACTGTAGAAAGCAATATGGATATTCCTCAAAAGGTTGAAAATAATTATTCCATTCAATTCAGTGATACCTCTTTTGGGGATCTTTCCAAAGGAGGTAAAAACAATGAATTAATAGAGAAACATGTATATCCATGTTTATAGCAGCACAATTAATGATAGCTAAATTGTGGAAGATGAAATAGCCATCAACAGACCAACGAATACAAAACCTGCGGTACATGTGCACAGTGGAGTACTACCCTTCTCAAGACGGATAAATTCAAGGCTTTGTTGATAAGTGGATGCAACTTGAGACCATCACACTTAGCAAAGTCAAATTCACAAGATAAAGTATCACATGTTTTGTCTAATACAAAAAAACCCAGAATACAGCCATTTTATAGAACTAAATGGGTGTGATGGGGAAAGGTTGTGAAGCGTGAGGAAGGGGGAGGGAGGGAAAATAAAGGGGGAGGGATTGTCACGTTGTCATGATATGTATGTGCACAAAATCCTCAAGCTTAATGTAATCGGTGTGTGTGTGTGTGTGTGTGTGTGTGTGTGTGTGTGTGCAAAATACACAGTAGTGAGTGCTGGAGAGTATGGTAGCTGAGAGGACTTAAGTTAGCATGTCTGAGAATCTTCGTGACCCTTCTGTTGAAAAGCTGTATTCAGCAGTATTGGATGAGTGACACAGGAAGACATATCTTCCTGGGCTACTCCTACAGTGCCCAAGTGATGGGCTCTGAAAGGCTTCCTAAAAGAGGCTGATAGGAATTGTCATAATGTCGCTGGTCTAGTCCTTTGACTCTCAGCCAAGTAGCATTCCTATTACTTATTTTATATATATTGGCCTTCACAGGCAGATTCAATTTGAAGAGAGGATTCTTTTAAAATAATTGCTTGAATGACATCAGCCTTATAGAGAAAGCCTGCTTCTCGAGTGGATAAGATTTGAATGCTTCTACTAAATTTTTGTAAGTAATTGGAAAAGTTCAGTAGATCATTTACTTCTTAGGGCACGAGTTTCTCCATAAACATTTTTTAAAGATGAAAAACAACTTATTTTGCTAGTTTGGTGCACTGTAGGGACTAAATATACACTTTCACGGACATGTGTGTGTTTAGCTGAAATGTATCTCTCAGACCTCAGGATGAGGTAAACCTTTTTCCATCAAGATAACGCAGCAGATTCTGCTAATGAGACATCAGTGTAGAGCTCTGAATCTTGGGTTCTAATGTGTTTGAAGGATAATTCTTTGTTTCTCCTAATTTTATCAGTATATATATGCAATACGCAATGGTTACATTGAAGGGTGATTCTTGTGACTGCTGGTACATGAAAGAACAGGAAGGAGAAACACTGGACACCATCTTCTCTACAGCCACTGGAAATCTAAGTGACTCAACAGTTTTGTCATATGATTGAAGCTATGTGAGCTCTGTGGAAGTTTCCGCTTAATGTGATTCTCTTTAGCCCAAAGAGCCCAGGTGTTTCAGAATTCATGACAAATACCCAGACGACTTACCTTCCACAACTGACCTCTTTTTCCTCTTAATGGTTTAATGAATTTGCATCTTTTGCTCACTTCTGTTTTCTCATTTGCAAAATAAGTAAAAATAATAATAATTATAATTTCAGTATTTTAACTCTGTTGACTCGTTGACTTAAACCTTCCAGGTTACATTGCTGGAATACATCAATAGAAATGTAGCAGAAATAAACATCCCTGTAAATAATTAGACTTGAAGCAGACACGGGAAGAAGAAGGATAAAAACAATTTCCTAGCTTCTACACGCAGCTGTGCCAGGGCCTGGATCTTATTTTTTCCAGATACAAATGGTAGAAAAGAAAATTGATGTATTTTTATAAGTTTATTCTCCATTTTACAGTCAAAAGAGTCTGAAATAATGAACTTTCCAGTGATAAAATTTGTTTTGGGAGGCTGGTGTTATTATTACAGCCCTATAAAATTCTTACATACTAATGCTTTTCCATATCTTACAGACACATGTTTATTTTCACTCTACCATTTTTTTCTGCTGATATGAATGGAAGTGGGCGGGTGGGTGGGGGCTTGTCACGAAGGTAAGTCTATAAATGAGTCATTATGCAATATGAATTGACTTTCAGGTGCATGCGGTGAGAATTTTAGTTAAATCTCTACCCAGAAATTGAAGGTGTTAACCTTAGAATACCTGTGTTGAGGCATGTTAAAGAGTTTGAGTTCCAACCATATGCTTTGGAGAGCTTGTTTCCTAAGATAATGTTATTATGTTTTAAAGTAAATGAATAAAATTATAATACGATTCCTACTTTTGAAAATAACTAATACGTCTTTATCATTTTCAACATACTTTTCAGATATGGTCTCAGTGAGGGATCTTACTTGCAGTCCTCATAATTAATTCTCACAAATTTAAACAGGAAGGGATTTGTAAGATGGTATTAAGTAGCTTATAACAATTTTCAGGAGGATTAGAGGATTATTTGTGAATGATATACTGATAGGAAGAACTACGAGGAAAAGCAAGGTACTGGAGAAGCCCGGTGACCCTCAGGCAGCTGGCTGGAGTTTGGGAAGCCCTGGGCCAGTGAGGAGAACTCTCCCCGGGTGCCAGGAGAGCAAGCACCAGTGCCCACTATCCCTGCAAGTGGGTGTTTCCTCCCTTGTAGCTGATGATGACAAGTCCTTCTATCTTCCTGGTAGTCCGCACTCAGGCACACCCATGTGGTAGAATGCAGATGTACTGGAGTCTTTGCTGAATGGAAATTTATAAATTAGCATTTTTGGATTTACCAGCTCTGCGGTATGGAAAATATGCCAGAAAATGAGAAAATGTTTACAGTTGGCCTTGAATATGCTGGTTCACAGTGTCCCCTACTTATTTATCTGAATTTTGCCTCATACCAACTTTATGAAGTAGATATTGTGCTTTTCATTTTAAAGAATATAAGACTAAAGCTCCCCGATCAAGAGAAGACAGTGACCTGATTCTAATCTTGTGGGAGTTTAAATTTAAATTTATTTTATTTATATTTAACTTTCTTGTGCTGCTTTTCTTGATCATGCCTGGAGCTTGAGTAAGTTCTTCATTAATATTTCATCTCTCAGCTATTTCAATATAGGCAAGAATAGTTGTCAAAATCGTCACATTTAAAAAGACTTTTGTCATCCAGATTAGCCGCTGTTCAGAGATTAACATTTCAAGAATGAAATCAACAACCGGGTTAAAGCAATTTCTTCTCTGTGATTTTGAAATTTTTCTCAAATGACATGTTTTAAGATTGTATGCCTCACACAAAAGAAATTCTTCTTGGTTGGCCCTTGACTGAACCCAATTCAACATTTTCAATAGACCTGTTGTCAAAATTGTTAACATCAGTCATCGTCTTCAAGACAATAATGATTACGTACATATCGTTAATGTCCTAGAAGATGTCTTATAATTGTATACTATGATTTGTCACTGGAAAGGGAGACACATGCTTTAAAGATAAGCGAAAAGCACAAAAGACAAAAGGCAAAACAAAACACCCACTTATTTTCATTTTTGTACTGCCAAAAATCAGATTCTCACTCTTTTACTCATTTAAATAGTTCACCTACAGAAGAAAATCATCATTGCATGCCTATAGAGTACTCCACGAAATTGGAAAACTTATTGAAAAAAAGTTGGGCTAACAAAGCATTTCAGCTGGGTACAAATTTAATTAAAAGGGAAGTGATAAAACAAAAGTTCTAGGATTGATGAGTTGGAATAGGTAAGTTCAAGTCTTTCTAGCCTTATACCTAAAACTGTAAGCCTTTATAACATTCACTTGAATTTTCAGTTTCTAAGAATAAAAGGTTACTAAAGTTTAAATACAAGAGCTGTATGGGGAAGTTGTGTTTAGTTTGTATCTATTAAAACACCATTTGTTAGTAGTGATTAAAAAGCAGAAAGCATTGCCATTATTTCAAAACTATGTCATGTCAGTTTGTACTTTAAATGTCAGGGCATCGGACGTGAATGATGAAAGATAACCTGTCACCAGAAAAAGAGTGAATTTAGGGCTCTGAATGGTATAAAAAGGTTATGTTTGATATATACACAAGGTTCAGTGGGGGTTTAGACACAGTTCTGCCCTTTTAGTTGTAGTTGCTTAATTAGCCTGAGTGTCAGTAGTTATACAACTTGATTTTAAATGAATTATGGAGTTTTATATTTTATGGCTTATGTATTCATTCACCTTCTGCCTCTTGGCAGTGAGCCAACTACTAACCATTCTTTACAACTAGAGAAGTCATGTAAGCCAGTCTCTATTGAGACAATATTCTTTTAACATTTCTAGTCAAACTCTAGGATTGGGCATGGGGCTCAGGAGGCTCTCTGTCCTGTATCAATGGATATATTCTCCCCCCCCCCACACACACACACTATTTTTATTAATATACAAATGTAATACATAGTATTTATAATGAATTTGGGTGTTTCATACATTTATGTATCACATCGACTTCACAATCCCTTCCCATCTTCTACCCTCCCACCCCCTCACTGTCCCTTCCCCGGCTCCGGCTATCACTTCATATGGTTCCAAAGAATGTCTGTGTTTTGGGTTTTCCAAGTCCGAGAAACCATACGGTGTTTAACATATTAATCTTCCACGCCTAAGTCATTTCACTCAAGTCACCACTCTACCCCAGCTTCCTCTTCCTCTAATGGGTTCGCAGTAGTGAAATCTTGATATCTCCTCTCTGAATCCAAACAATCCCTTCATTGGGATATTCTAAATCCGGTAAGTTATCAAGCTCACATAGACTGTGCAAATGTATATTAGTACCTTGACAGAAACTCTTTTATGTTATTCTGCAGATCAAGAATTCCTACTTTCTCATCCAAGGTACTCCCTCTGTAAAGTACCTTGTAAAGATTCTGTTAACAAGATTAATTAACATTGTAATCCATTGTAATTGTAATGCTACAGTTAACATTGTAACTCTTGTAGGGTTGTATAAGGATGAGAGTCCAAGGAGTTTCTAAACCTCATGTTTTGGTCTGATTAGACTGTAGTTTGTCAGATTACTAAATTTCTTAAAAGTTATCAGGGCCATGCAGTCTAGAAAACCAAATTTTAATTTCTAGAACTTCTAGGGTATCAAAAAAAAAAAAAAACTTGCCGATGAGGATTTTGGTGAGATATAGGAAGTACTATAGAATCATATTTGAAAGAGTCAATGCCAGCTGTGGGCAGTTCATTTGCCCGTTAATGCTTTTGGTGTATTTTAGAATATATGTTTTAAAATGAGAGTCCTTACGGGTCATTTAACTGACCCTACAGTATAGACTAGAGTTAAAAAGCTAAACATATAAAAATATCTATACATATACTTTAAAGCAAAGGACCACTAAGTCAATAGGACCTAGACTAACATTTTCCTTCTCACCATTTCTGTAGCCTTCTCTGTGTCCAAGTTACTTCCACTGTTTTTTAAGGCAAATATATGAAAATTAATCTTTATCATTAGGCTGAGTTTCTCTTTGCCCTGAAACTCACAGAAAATTCTTATATAGCATGTCAATAACTGCATGTGTGGACACTCAACTTTTTCAAATGTTTTTATGTATTTTCTCCAGGAAGAAGTCAATACCATTCCTCTAAAGCTCTTATTCATACGCTTGCAGGTACTCGATAAATATCTCGAGTAAATAAACAGGTAAGGACATAAAGGATACATTTTGGAGAGCTCCACTATTCCCTTTGCCTACCTCTCTTTGGAAGACTCACTGTGGTCCTCTTAACTTTGTGATCCAGAATTCTGAGGCTGAATACATACATTATTTGATTCTGGAAGGAATGGGCTTTAAGGCATCTGTTTTAATGGCTGACGGCAGGTGTCTTAATGTTCCTCAGCTATAGCTTGCAGCAAACTTCACTGGAGAAGGCCTATGGAGGTAGTACATGTCACTGCCCCATGGCTCTTGTGCTCTAGATGTCTGCTAACTTCCTTTTCAGCAAATAAACACACACACCCATGCACACCCATGCGCGCGCACACACACGCACGCACACACACACACACACACACACACACACACACACACAGCTCCATCATTTGCTTTGCTGCCTGGCATTTACACAGCGGCAGATGTGCGGTGAATAGATGTGCAGTAAGGAGGATGGCATACCAAGGGACCCAGAGGTGCGGCATCTGGCACAGCAGATGCAATGTGGTAGGGAGCACAGATTGCCCAGAAAAAGCTCATCTCCCAAGATCTGTGCCAAGGATGTGACCAAGGCCCGGTTGGGCACTGTGCCTTCCAAACAGATGGAAAGAGATTTGGGCCAGTAAGAATATATGGAGACAGTGGTTGGATTGCTTGTGAGAGGGAGGGATCGGTGCCAGGAATGTTGAATCAGCCCATTTCTTCTAAAAGTCAGATCTCCCTGTCACCTGGACACCATAAATGCATCAAGCACTGTTAAACAGCTTCCCTGAAAGTGTCATCCCAGCAGAGTGGGCCGTTAGGTGCGTGCCTTACCTTTCTCATGGACACGAAAGAATTCATTAGTTAATGTTAGCAATGCACCTGCAAGATCAATGACGAGAGAAAGCTCCCAAAGGGCACTATTAATAATGGAACGAGGTTACATCCCTTAAAAGCTTTGGAAAAAATTCCCTTTTTCTGTATAAAGCAACCGTTGTATACAAGAGCCATACTTTTACTGAACTATTTAGCGAGTGTAATGCAATGTAATTTGTATTAACTAGTAAAAAACACGCATAAAAAAGATAGGAGAAAAAGTATAAATTCCACTCATCTTTTTCTTTTTGCTTGGTCTAAATGTAGGGTCATTTTTCCCCTTAAAAGGAAAGCTATTATGTACTTTTGATTCATTGTATCTATTCAACTAAGTATTTTACAGAAGAAACAATAACTGTGAGGAACCCTTGAGTCTTCAGAAATGCAAATCTAAGATATTAGTAGATGTGTTCGTGTAAAATAGAGTCCTTGAACAAATGTAATTCTCTTCTTCTCAGGAACATGTAGTACCAGAGTGAGGCTAACAGAGTATTTCTGAAGTGGATGTCTCTAGGGGGCTTGCATTCAGTAGAAACAACAGAAAGATAAACAGCCATGAGATTCATAATAGGAACTCAAAATTAGCATAATTTCTTCCTCTGAAGAATCATTTTACTCTTACACTTAACTTTCCAAATCTTAACTTTCTATCAATGGTTCTTGAATTTCGTCCTTTTTTGTGATATACACCAGGAGATCTTAGCCTTGCACTATTTCTTGCACCTTATACCTATTAATATATTTTGTTTACTATGTTTGTAGTTTTCATTAGTATCTTTCTTCCAAGGTATGCACACCTTTTTTCTTGAAGGCGAGCATCATTTCATGTAAGGCGGCAAAAGTACTTTATCTCCTAGGGTCACAGTTATTTTATATAAATGTAGCTGGTCCTTCATAAATACGTACTGATCTATGCTTAAAATTTTAGTAACGAGTGATATTTAAATAACACTGTCAAGATACCAACCATTGTACTATTTGCTTTAGTGCATTGTCTTCTGCTGATCACAGCTACAGAAATGTGATATGATCGTCTTCACAAATTTAACAGATTAAGGTAATGAGTTTCAAGCAAGTTCCTTAGATCCCAAAAACCTACAGCTGAGAAAAAGTCCCCCTGGGGCTTGATCATAATCTCTCTGATGTCAATAACATTCATTTAGAAAAAAAAATTGAAACACCTTAGAGGTAAATTGCAACTTCTTAAATTCTGAAGGACGTTCAGGAAGATGAGAATTCACTCTGCTGTTTGGACAGTGAATACAGTAAGCTGGCATCGCAGACCTGAGAGACAAAATCCAGCGTACTCCTAGGACACAGGCACAGTCTCACACAAGGCACCCACAGCAGTTAGTCTCCAGGGCTTTTCAGTTTCCTCTGCTCCCAACTGGGGATGCTGTGGGGACTAATTAAGCATCACTGCAGTGTGTAATCATATAATTAACGACAGGCCATCTAGGAGTTCTTATGCTATTATGAGATCATTTGAATACAACTATCTCTATGGCCCTCAGCTGTAAATAACTGACAGCAAATAGATATGACATTCGGGTTCTGAGCTACTAAGGGACAAGATAATTCACTGAACTCTAAAAGCTTGAGCTGGAGACTGGATTATTGATTGGCTCCTTATGAATGGTGAATGGCTTGGTCAGTTAACAAGATAACTGCTGGGGAATGGGAAATAAAATCATAATGGCATATGTTGCCAGAAGTGGCTTCTTTATATTAAAGATTTATAGTCTTGTACATTCGTTGATTGAATAAAATCTGATTCACCGCCATCCTGGTACTGGGCACTGTTACAGGTGTCGCAGACACTGAGAGGGGCCACCAAGCTTGCCTGGCCTCATGGGGCTTACAAAAGAAGACATTCACATATTTAACTGTGTTGTAGTCTAGTCTGATCTAGTGATAATTTTGGCGCAGAAACATGCAATTAAGAATATGGAGCATAGAAGGAACTGGTATGTGCTCAAAAGATTCTGCGGAGTTCACATGAGCAGGAGGAAAATGCCCAAGTGCAAATGATGAAGATCCGGGGAAGGGATATTCTGGGCAGAGGTAACATCAAGCAGGAAGACACGGGAGTGGGGCAAAATTTGTCTGGTTGGGAAAGTCTAGATGACCAAACCAGCTACTGTAAAATGAATAAAAGAGAAAATTCTAGGCAGTGAGTTGGGGAAGCGAGTGAGGGATCAAACCACATGGAGCTTGGAGGTCATTTTCAAGTTTTACAGTGAGGCTGGCAGGAGATTTGGAGCAAAGCAATGGCGTGGCCAGATCTGCGTATTAGATCAATCCTGATGATGTCTGTGATGATAACTCTTCAGGGATGCAAAAGGACAGACAAGAAGACCGTAAAGAGCTGTTTCAGTGAATCTTGGGTTACAGTTTAGGAATGGAGAGATTAGGGTCTCAGGTTCATGGTAATGAGGATTTAAAGCTGTCAAGGTTGGCGTAAATAAAATATGATATGTAATACAAAAGGAATCTTACATTCATGTGTCAAAAGAAGAGTTGAAAGATGCTGAAGTATAACAGTTAGACTTTGCAAATTGTGCTTTCTTCTGGGCCACATTTCCACAATGTAATGAACAATTCCTAGACAGAATTTCTGAGATTAAAACAACAGCAACAGCAACAAAAAAAAGTCCTTATTCTTTTAAAGATCAGGAATCCGTATTGTGAAAAAAATTCTTGGTCCTAAGAATCTGGTTCCTATGAGTGTCTCACTTTTCCTGGTGTCCTTGAACAGCCACCTCTCCCTAGTTTCCTCAAATTATTCACGTTACCGTGTATTTGACATACATACTAATTATAGTAGCTTAAGAAGTTGGAGCACATCCGGATCACGGTTTGGTCATCTCCTCTTTTCGCCCTTTCCCACCCCCTATTCCTCTACCAGATCCCCTTTCCCTCTCCACAAAACATAACTTCTTATTCTCTTCCCTTGCTCTTTTATTTTTCTCATTTGCTACTTAAAGTCTGATTTGCTCATCTTAAAGAAACGACATTACATTTAATCTTCTATGTCTGATTCATTGTATTAACCATGATGGTCTCAAGATGCATCAATTTTCCTACAAATGACCGAGTTCATGTGTCTTTATGGCAGAATAGTACTCCCCTGTATGTCTTCTGTGTTCGTCTTCTTGTGGACTTACCAGCTGCTTCCACAATTTAGAGAGAACAGGCTGTGCTGCTGTGGGAATCAAGAATTGGAACACATGTAAGATTCCTTCCCACTATATTCTTTAAGCAAATGGTGGTGTTTAATAAGTTTTAAGGTTTAACTTTTAAGCAAGTAGGCAGTCTTTCATCAGACATGTTTCTACTAAAAATGATCACTGATGATATAGTTCCCATGCAATCAGAATAGATCCTGGAAATTTATGTGGTTTCACAAATATAATTTCTGAAGAGGGATAGCAAGTAACATGTCCTATAACGAATTATGAGAGTTCTTGTATACCCACTTAAATCTGGAATATTTATATTGAAAGTATTTATCTGTACCTTCACCTAATATGTGCACTAAATCACCAAAATTATTTATGCCTATATTATCCACTGTTTTATGCAAGAATGAATTGTTTGGTTAGGATATACCTGGGCACTAAAAGTAATTTCAAATGATATGGCTTCTGATTAGTGACATTATGACCAATGTCTCTTTATACATTTGAAAATTCTTATCCATTTAAAAATAGAGAGATGAGAAGAACAAAGATTCTAGGTGAGGAATTAAAGCCTTCTATAAATTTAAGTATTCATGTCTCAAATATAAGTAAACTTAAGACACAGTTGTTACCAGTCCGTGATGGGTCTGAGCCCAAGGCTTATAAACAGCTATTTTAAGAAGTAAAATCAGAGAGAAGCAGAAGAGAACTGAAAAGAGAGAGAGGGCATCTTATCCGTAGCTTAGTGAGATCTTGCCCCCCACTCCCCCCCCCCAAAAAAAAAAAGGTTGATGAATGTTGCTCAGTTTAAAAATTCTGGGATCAATTGCCAGCTCCACTTAAAAAAAGGAGAGTGGGCATGAGGGAAATCCAGACAGAGAGTGTGTGTTTGTGTATTTAGCTGGCACTTCTGAGACTGACTGGGAAGAGGTATGGCCTGCACCCTGAGGAGCTTATCTGGGGCAAGAGTTTATCCATTAATGCCTGCATCCTGTAGCTCTGAAAAGCTTTCATTCAAGCCATGGTCTTGACTTTCACAAGCTGAAGACCTTAAGAAGTTTTGCAGGGCCCCATTTCTGCTTGTCAGTACAGCCTGTGGTGGGAGACATGACCAGATGGGAGGCGTGAACTGGTGGCTGGTGAGTGAGATACCGCTGGTTGTGCCTATGTGCAGATGCGTCCTCCATTCCGGTGGCTTGAAGTATCAGAAGTGTCAAGTAAGAGGTGTGTCACTCAGAGCACTTCCACACTAACCACCAACAGAAGTTGGTACTGTGCTCCCCTGTACTGGGCATATGACACATTAAACAGAGTGTGATCAAAGAAAAGTGTCTATGTTAGCTAGGTCAAATGTTAGTCACATTGAACAGAGTCCTAGATAAAGAAATTAATAAAATTTTAATATACGGAATAGAAGGGAAAGTTATGTGATTTAATTCAGAGTTATTCTGTGAGGTTTAATGGTTAGAAATAAAAACACATGGCTGGAATCATTTCAGACACAATTTTTCAGTAGCAAAATTATTCAAAACCTGCGTGAAATAGGATAATATAGATTATGTGTGAGCTCAGGGAGCATACAAGAAAAAAAAGATTTTTGGGTCAAAGGACATATGAGTGTATACTAGACATACTTGCTAGGGTTTCAAGCCAGGTTTGTTTGTTTGTTTGTTTGTTTATTTATTTATTGAGACAGAGTCTTGCTCTGTAGTTCAAGATGGTCCTGAACTGACTATGTAGCCCAGGCTGGGCTCAAACACACAACAATTCTCCTGCTTCCACTTCTCTAGTGCTGGTATTACAGGCATACGCCACTATGCCCAGCTTATGTGCTGTTGGGGAATATAAATCCAGGCTTTTGCACACGCTAAAAAATTGTGTTAACCTCTGTGCCATTCCTCCAGCCATGCATGCAATTTCTGAATCTCAGTTTTCTGAACAGGATAGGAGTGATAATGTCAGGGTTAGGGCAAGAGCCACAAGATATACCACATAACTAAATCTGAATCCCCGTGGGTACTGAATATTGGTAGAAATAACTGACACAATTATCAAGAGGTATGAGGTATACAGAGAAGAGGGGCAAGAAATGTCCCTTGGGTTAGATGGGTAAGGTTTAGATCATGCTCAGGGCTGAGTTTCGCAAGTCCAGTAGCAACTGGGCTTTGTGTAGAAAAGCCTGTTTTCTGTAGAGTCAGCGTTCATTCAGTAACCAACTTGCTATATTTTAAAACGAGGCTCATGTGAATGAAAATAAAGAAGCTTAAATTACAATGAACCCCCAAGGTGCATTATAACATTCTCATTAGGAAACAGCATGGCCAACAGGCTGTATGGGCACTAAATCTAAGAACGAATAATGTGAATGAGATGCTAGACATTCAAATCCTATGCTGTTTGCTAAAAAGCATAAATTCAATTGGTCAGATGGCAAACTAAATGTGAGAGAGATGGATGCAATGTTATCATTTTAGAAAATATTGTTAGAAATGAAGTCAATGAATAAACATATCCCCCCTCTGGTGAATGTTTGTAGCAATTAGTGAAAAAAATTGCAAGCATGTGATATTTTAACAAAGCTTAGCGTGATATGATTATATGTGAGGAAGCTCTGGGGCGTTTTGATGGGAGAAGTGGTTGTTGCTCTTGGGTGGTTCTTGCTTTTAATGAGAAGAAAGTAAATAATGTAAAACATCAATGTGATGCTCAGGTGGTGTTAATGAGTGAACAGCACAGTCCACAAGTTCTTCTCAGATGGGACAGGTGACTCTGTATATGTCAAGTTCGTCCACTCATGAGAGAGAGGCTAACACCTTCCATGAAATGCAAACACTTATTAGGAGGCACAGCAGCAAATGGTGCTTTTAAGAAAATAAGTATCTTCTTCAAAATGTCATTAAATCAACAAAGAATCAAGTCTTCAAATGCACTTGGATCTCTTACTTTGTCCAGTGGTATCTAAGAATAAATTTACATAATTTATGAATTCACGTAACTGTCATTCATCACGCACTCATTTGTCCATTTGTTCATCAACGTGGTCTTCATATCGTGATATTTGTGGTTAGATTGTCTGGCTTCTGAATCCCGAGCCTCAACTTAGTAACAAGATATCTATGACAGACTACTTCTTAATAAGCTGCAATTTTCTCATGTATAAGATGGAGCTAACAATACTCCCCAGAGGTTACCTGTGATGAATTCAGATGTAAAGAGTTTAAAATACATAGCATTAGGCTTGAGACCCAGTAAGCACTCATTATTTGGTATTAGAGATAATAGTTTTTCATTTTAAGTGATTATATGCCAACTAGCCACTGGTACTCAGAAATATGCTCAAGAATCCTTTTGTTGTTTTGCTTCCTTCAGAAATTTAAGCATTGAAAACTCCAGAGGAAGTCACCCTCTCCTGTAATAAAAATGCTCACATCTGGGAGAAAGACCATTCTATAAGTTTTCTGTGTGAAACCCCAACTTCTCCACTTCTCCTGGCTCTAGGTTGCAACTTACGAGTAAAACATGAGAGCTTGTGTTCTGACTTGCACATAGAATTCAAGACACACGCTACCTAGAAAAGAACAGCTGGAACAGTGAAGACGGGAACAGGAAGCAGAGAAACTTCTTCAGCACTCTTGATTCTAAACGAACATCCAGCCCAAAGGTAGTTAGTTCCTGGCCTGCTTTAGACAGATCTTCCTGAAACAACCCTGCTGTTTTCCAAGGGCCTTCGATAGCAGGGTTCTTCCCTGGGCCGACCCTTGCTCATCAGACACGGTTATAGGACATATGCTCTCAGTTTGGATCAGAGTTAATTTTTTTTTTTTTTTTTTGCTTGACAAAGCTCTGGCCCCACCTTCATAACTGGCACTCATTCCACAGCAGCCCTTCTTCCCTCAGATACAGTGTCCAAAGTGAGTTGGACCTGAAATTAATTTGACTTTAAAACATGAGACTTTAGATTGAAGCAATGAGACATATAATCAAGAGCATCAAAACTTGAATTTAAAACCAGATGTTAAGAAAAATCAAATTGTTTTGAACTAGTAGCATAAGCAAATGCAAAATCACATCACTGAGGTGGGGAGGGCAATCCTCGCCTCGAAGCTGTCTTAAAACTGAGGTTCACTATGTACATACCAAGCCTATATAAGTGAGAACCGATTAAATATTGAAAAAGTGTATGTCACAAAAAGCTTTTCCCCTGAAATATTATATAAATTATTCTTTGTTATTAAGATATTTCTTGGATGATAGAGACAGATAAAGTTCATGATAGTTAAGAAAAATTATGCTAAATGGTTCAATCTGATAGAGACATTTTTATCACCACGTCTTGACAAACTAAAAAGTAATGTTACAAATCTCAGTCAAAAGTTTTATGTTGGAAAACATTTTTGAATGTACATCTCACAATAGCAAGACAAGCTCAAGTACAGGAGAGAGGGAAGAAATAAAAGGCAAAAGAGAAAAGGATACAAGAGATGGGAAAGGAAAGAGAGACAGATGGAGACAGAGAAAGCCAAGACACAACGGGAAGCAGAGGCACAAACTGAAACAGATCACCATCACCACAACCTCTGCCTCTTGGAATTAGGAAGATACGAAAGCGAGATTAGCCACATTCGTTCTTCAATACAGATTTATAACAGTGTTTGTGATCTACTCATCTTTCTCCTAAGCACTAGAATAAAACAGGGAGAAAGAGTCCCTCTGGCGAATGTATACGTTATAAGAGGTGAACACAATGTAACTTACCTTGTTAATTTCAGATTGTGATGGATGCTGGGAAAAGAAGATAAGCAGGTGGTGAGCTAGCCTGTGAGAGTGGTGGCCTGGCAGGTGCTCCCGGACGGCTGACATTTGAACTACAGCTGAATGACATGCGAGGGCTGAGTCTGGGGACAGCGGGACAGCAGCCCCGCAGACCGGAGGCAGGAATGAAAAGCCAGCAGATGTGGCTGGAGCTTCCCAGATCAGTGAAAGCTTAGTGAGAGAGACAAACGCGGGCAGGTAGGGAGGAATCACGTCATTCAGAAGTTTATGCGAGGGTGATTTTCATTTAAGTAAAATTGGAAGTAATTGGAAAATTTTCAGTCTCCCATTTTCTCATTTACCTTATTTTCAATTGTTCATGTAACGTTTATTTTTTAATGACTATATATTAGGCTAGACATAGGCCTCATTAAATTCCAAATAACATAAATCGTACAGGCTACTTTCTTTTCTCACAATGACATAAAAATAGCAATTTATAACCAAAATGAAAAAGTGTATTACTTAGAGAATTAAAACTGACTCTCTTGTGAAACTATTAGGTTATGAGGGAGTCAAAACTATAATTTTATACTACTTAGTAATGAAAAGTAAAATACACTATTATTTTTAGCAATAGCCTAGACTTGGTACAGTCCCCATATGTTCCTCTAAACACAAGTAAAACCCTGGCATAAAATCCGTGGCACAGAACTAGGTAGTCCTTTACACGTTTGTTGCCTGCTCTAGACACAGCTAACCACGTTTGGCAGCCTGTCTGTGTCTGGTGGGGTGATCTCTGGGGTTCTTGCTGATGGAATCGAAGTGACCCATCAGTTCTGGCCTAAGGTAACTGCGAGCAGGTTTGCCCTCTGCCCTTCCCCACACATCCACCCACTCCACATATTTGTTGACTGAAGCCTTTCACGGTGGTTGTGAAGGCAAGTGTTCAGAATGACAGTCTCACCAAGTCCAGTTGTCTACTAACCCACATCAGATTGTAATGTAAGGGAGAAATAAACCTTGGTTGTGTTCAGTTACAGACAAGTGAAGGTTGCTTATGGCGGTTCCTGGAGTCACCGGTGCTGCCCCCTACAGAGCCTTCAGAAGGGCATTAGTTAACAGCAGGTTAGCAACCAGGGAGGCAACCGATGAGGACTAGAGGCTTTAAAGTAAGCCTCGTGTCATACAGTAGTGAAAATTCAGTAGAACGGAGGCTTTAGTTCCTGGAAAGCAGATTACGTAACTACCAAAGGTAAGAAGGTAACCTCTCATAAAGCTCTAAATGACCTGCAAGTTAAGAAGGTGGAATAGATAAAATCTCCAGCGTGCGTTGAACACCATTGTCCACAGTAGAGGCCAGTGGGCTTAAAAACTGTCCACTGAGCTACGTCCTAATTTACTAATAAAAATGGCTATTTAAAAAGTGTTTCTTACCAGTTCATAATCAGTAACAATTTAGTAACACCTACAAAATTGGAAATTTAAAGGGGTATCTTTATAAATAATTTATGTTGACAAAGAATATAAATTAGAAAATTTCTTACCTGCAAACTATAATGGCATAAAATAAATGTAATTTTTAGAAGGAAAGATACATGCCGAAAGACTTAAATTTGTATTTTTGGAAAAGAAGATGTATTTGGTGTAATAAGCCAAGCACTCTTTGTGGAGTTATATTTAAGAATATCCAGTAGTGAGGAAGATTTTAAAAAATAAACAAATATTCATCACATTAATTTTTTCAGGGACTCAATCCCTTGAAGGAGTTAGCATTCCAAAGACAAAGGTCATGAAGACGGTATCAGAAATCACAATGTGGGCATATTTACAAGTAATTTATAACAAGGAGATATAAGATGATTTTAAAATAATGTTATTTTGTTAAATTTAAAAATTACAAAATCAGCTAATTGCTAGACAAGTGCTTCTTACCAACCTCCAACACAAACTCAAGGAGTGAAAAATAACCCCTTGCAGGTACCCTATATCTCAGGGAAAATCAGAATGATTTAGGAACCAATTCGGCATTAATCTAGAAAGGTTTGCGTGATCCCACCTCTGATTTCCATTGAACAGTTCCCATGTATGTGTAGTTTACTTATGTAAATTGACTGTCATTAAAAGAAGGAAAACGTGAGCAATGACTATTGCTAATATTTATTTCATACTTTCTCTGAGCCAGCAGTTGCTCTTAAGAGCTTTACAGCTCACAATAATGAACTTAAATTTTCACCACAGCACTAAATATATATAGATAGATAGATATTTATATAATATATAAATTTATATATATTTATATAATTATATATATATTTATATATATTTATATAATTATATATATATGTATATATATATATTTCCTCCTTGTAAAGATGAAAATCTGGCTTATTTACAGAGATGTTGCTGAAAATATAGAGCCAAACCATTCAAATTTGGCAACGCCAGGTGTGCTATAACCACTATACTTTACTGCTTTTCATAGATTTGCATTAGTTTTAAAGATTTCTTACAAGAGTGATATATAATATTTATATGCAAAACAAAGCACATATTATAAAACAATCTTTAGACTAGCATCTGCCGAAATTCTTACAAAGCTTGAATTCATTTAGCTTAAATTAAAGATGCTTTAATGTATGATGAAAGATCTTTGGAGCACTTTAACAACTTACAGTGCAATCCTATTTGCACTGAGCTTTCAATTTTAAAAGCATGTTGCCAGAAGCCTCCCTAAATGCCTCGTAAAGTGGGTTTATGCCATCATTTGCATTTCACGAATAAGGAAACAGGTCATGTGACCATCTGTAGTTCATCATTATGGATACAGACATTTTACCCGTCTCTTTTTCATACTTACTCACATAATAGGTGTCATACTGACCTGAAATAGGTCTCTATCTTGGTAGATTTTTAAGGCATGGTCGGTGGAATATGGAAAATACTTTGAAAATTTCACCGTTCTTTAAGAGATGGGTTATAAGTCTATGGTGTTCAGAGAAGATAGAATGCTAAGGTGTAGGACTATCTTTGGAGGTTAGGAGGAGGTAGGGTCTTAAGGCAAATGTATATTTATTTGAAGAGATGAATCTATGTAAATGGGTTCTTTCCCATGAGCCGGAGTTGGCATTGATGATGATTCACATTGCAGCAAAAATAGAAAAATGTCAAAGATCATGTTCATGATTCTTTTTCTTCCTTTATATTTTTGCATTGCTTCCGATTCCACAGCCCTCAAGAGTTTTGGTCCTACACCTGCCTCAATCTTTTCTCCCATTGGTTAACAGCCCTTTAGATTAGCAGTTGTGTTTTTCTGACCCTTTATTGGAAAGAAAGCTGACTATGATGCCCTAAGGTTTCAGTTTGGGTCTCAATTTCACCGGCTCTTCTAGAGACATGACTATTCTGTTCTGCGTCTCTGAACTTCTCTGTAGTAGAGAGGGATGGACTGGGCAGTTCAATAGAAAGAATGCTAAGTCTGACGTTTGTGTCTTTACTGCTAGAATACATAATTAGAAAATTGCCAAGCCATTGCTCCTCCCTGGACTGTCTAGAATCATAATTTCAGAATTGTATAACTTAATTTAGTTTCTTATCTCTTCTAATTGACTGAAACACCAGCTTTTGCCAGTGTCAGTCATCAGCTCCAGTCTGTTCTGCTTCCTGCGCTCAAAACGAGTTCTCCTATTGTTGAGTCCTCCGCTTCCTCCACACTAACACCCTCTTTAACCCATGGTGTGTTAGACACGACAAGGAAGGCAACGTGACTCCACAGAAGGAAGGTCTGTATGAACTGATCATGACCAAATCATCAGTAGCTACAAACGTTATCTGTTACACCCAAAATTTCTTGATCACGTTTGACATATTTTATGTTAAACCAAAGCCAAAGTATTTTTCTATTCATTTTCAATGTATCATAACCTCCCAAACTACTCTTTCTAGTAAGGTGGAGTCAGTGGGGCTATACACTCATATGAAGTTTGGAGTGGTCGGGTACTCCAGGTCATTTGCCCCATCTACA
This sequence comes from Ctenodactylus gundi, assembly GCA_004027205.1. Taxonomy (NCBI): domain Eukaryota; kingdom Metazoa; phylum Chordata; class Mammalia; order Rodentia; family Ctenodactylidae; genus Ctenodactylus; species Ctenodactylus gundi. The sequence goes on from PVKB01003360.1 coordinate 146,473, forward strand.
GAATTTTGTGTTTGGCACATTTCAGTCTTAAAATCATAAGAATGTGACTTTGTTTAGTTTCTCTTTACTGGTCATGTGTTCTTTTTATTAAGGTCTTTGGGATATGAAATGCTCTTCTAAATTTGATATTGTGAATTAGTGCTGATGCATTTTCACCAAGAGCACCCCAGATTTCTCTTCTTTCCAAGCACAATTTCAATTGAACATACACCATTGGCTACCTTCTTTTAATGATCCCCATTATCTTCACAACCACAACAGGGAACTTGTAAGTTGGTGGTTAAAGTCCTTTACAATGAGGTTCTAATTAGTTATCAGCCCAATCTCACTTTCTAGTCCATTTTTGTATTTCCTCTTCTATCATCCCATCAAATAAACTCTTAAACGAGGTGATTATTTGAATGGTATCAGGATGTTGAATTTCTTATAATGTTTAAGTAATCTTGCCAGGATCTGTACAATTTTAGAATACTTATAAACGTGGCTAGAAAAATAGTGCAACAGTTAGAGCTAGAGCAGTTGCCTAGCGAGTGAAAGGCCCTGTAATCCTAGCACTCAGGGGAGGCTGAGGTAAGAAGATTGGTGTGAGCTTAAGGCCAGCCTGGGCTACATAGTGAATTCAGGACCAAGCTAGATCGTGGAGAGAGACCCTGTCTCACAAAGAACAAAAATAGAAAATAAAAAGAACACTTATAATTGAGTTCTCCATAAATACTATTTATTCTTTGCTATTTTTTTATGTCTTTGCTTACAAAGTTTCTATAGGATGGAATCCCTTTCCCTCTCCTCTCCTTATTGAAATTTTACTTACTGTTCAGGGGTCAGATGAAATGTTACAAATCTCTGAAGTGTTCCATGATAATCATGGTCAGAATTAATTGCTCCCTTTTCGGCATTATCAAACAGTTTTAGTTGTACTTCGGTTTTAGCTCCTCTTAGGATTATTTATTTCTGACTCCACAATTAGATTGTAAGGTTAATGAGGGCAGGGAGCAAGGACTATTTGTTAACTCATCTTCACGATCCCAAAGTGTCAATGACTGATTATTTAGGCAAGAAATGCCTATTCAAGTGAACTTGAAAGTTATTCAAGCCTCTAAGGAAATAAATTATAATGCTGGCACATGAACATTTGGGAAGTATTTTGAAGCAGTGATTCTCAGCTAGGCTTGCCTCAATTTCTCTGGTCATTCATGCAAAGTCAGGTACACAATTCTTTTAAAAATGGTCTCACAAAGCTAAAGAAAGTAGAATCAAGAAAGAGATTTAAGTAATCACATTTATATCCAGATATAAAAATTACATATATATATATATATACAACACACGTATATTTATATATACTTGCAAGTATATGTGTACATTGTACTTTTTTAAAATAAGTATCCACTTTGTAGGGAAGATAATATTGTTGCAAAGTATTTTGTAAACATTAAAATAAATAGTATTTGTCTATTTTCAAGGAAATTACTGAAGCAAACAGAACAGACACAGGCAAATCTCTTATAATACAAAGCAAAGGGTGTTAATGGCTTTTCTAGTGATGAGAATAATGTTAATAATTGTGAATGTTTAGTAAATTGTATTCTCTGCGAGTGATCATCCTTCAGATTTTTACATAAACTAACGGATAAGCCTGTACCTCATGTTTCTTTGTGCAAAGTAATCATTCCTGTCAACAAACAAGCCTGTAGCTCATCTCTTTATATTGTTAGGCCTATTTTGCTGATGAAAAGGTGGGTCACAAGAAATGTGAGGAAAATTCCTCATCCATCCAAAGAGCACAGTGTGATTGTTAATCATAATGTGTCAACTGAAGGGATCAAGAAATGCCTAGCTGATTGGTAAAGCATATTTCTGGGTGTGTCCATGGATGGCTGACATGGTCCAGCAAACTGAAGGAAAATGACTCTCTTCCATGTGGGTAGCAACAACCGATAGGCTCCTGGCCTGGGTGGAGTAGGAAGCAAAAGATATTGGTATTTTCGAAGATCTCTAATTTTCGCTCCTGTCTTCGGGCATCGGTCCCTGTTCTTCAGTCTTCTAACACATCCTTGCACTGGCAACCTTGCCATGAGCTTTCAGGCCTTAGAGCTTGGACAGGTGCCAGATCCTTGGACTTCTTTTGTTTTGCAACCTCTGTCTTCTTGGGCTGAGCCGCTGTGGGTTCTCCTGGCTCTGGCTCTCCTCTGTGCGCGCTGCCACGGCATTTTTTTCTGCCTCTGAACCTATAGACAACAATTATGGACTCTTCTGTCTCTGATTCTCTAAGACTACCTAATAAACTTTCTGCATAATTATGTATATATATGTACATAAATATATATTATCTCAATCCCTCTGAAGAATTTTGACTAATACATGAAATAAAGGAAATAAATAAAAGGGGAAAAAGTAAGTTTCTAGTGGAGAGATGACAAATAAACCCTCTTCCAGGTGATCAAAGCTATCTAACATGATAAGTCAGGTTGACCTTATGTGTTCTTGATATGAATGAGGAAGATAACACTAAATGATGTTCCTCCTCACTCTGTAGTTTTTTCCTAAACATACCCCAGTTTAATCAGAAAGAAAACCTCATAAAAAATTCTAATAGAAGACCAACCCTACAATATACCTGAGTAATAGCCCTTGAAGCTGTCAAAAATATTCAAAAGTAAAGAGTATGACAAAAAGTCTATGGGAGACAAGAGAAGCTTAAAGAGACATGACAAAAACATACTCTGGTATTCTAAAAGGGAACAGAGAATAAAAAAGAGGATATTAGGTGAAGTCAAATGATACATGAACAAAGTAGAGATCTTACCTAATAGTACTAATAGCAATAATAATAAAATAATATTAGGTCATTAATTATCACAATTATGTCCACTATGGATAGAATTATATTTCACAGAAAAAAAATGTGTGCAACTGCTAATCCCAAGTATCAGGTAGTCAATTTGCAAATGGGGTTTTGTATATGTAATTTAGAGAAATTCATGCTGGATTAAGGTGAGCTCTACATACAATGACTGATAGCCGTAGGAGGGGATGGAAAAAGATATGATACACACAGGAGAAAGATGGCCACGTAGTGACAAAGACAGAAGCTGAAGTAATGCAACCCTAAGACAAGAAAATTGAAAGGTTACTAGAATCTACCAGAATCTGGGAAGAGAAAAGGAACAATTCTCCCTTAGAGTCTCTAGAGCACATCTGGCTCTGATACTCCTTGTGTTCAGATTTCAAAGCTTCTAGAGTTGCGTGAGACTCTGTATCTATTGCTTTAAGCCACCTATTTCTTGTAATTTTTTGGCAGCCCTAGGAAACAGTGCAGCACCATACTGATACGAAAAGTTGATCACAGAGAGAACTCTGTGTATGTGTGCGCATGCGTGTGTATGTGTATGCAAGTGTTGAGTGAAGACATGGCGTGTGGACTTCTCATATATGCTCATTTTTCCTGTAAATACAAACTGCTCCAAAATATGAAATTTATTTCCAAAATAAGAAGGAAAGAAAGCAAATAACAATGATCACAGGGCAATACCACTTATTATCAACAAAGATACAGATGAGAACTATTTATTATTGCTAGCGAGATTATGGAAAAATTGGAACTCTCATATAGTGCTGATGAGAATTTAACACAATACGCTGGAAAACAGTCTGGTGGTTTCTCAAGAAGCTAAATCCAGAGTTGTTATATTACCCAGCAATTCCTTTTCTAGATGTATGTGCAAGAAAAAAAATTCATACACACAAAAACTTGCATATAACTTTCTCATATTCGAAATACCATTCAATATTTCACCGCCTGTGTCTGACTCACTTTACTGGGTGTGATGGTCTCGAGTTGGACACATTTACCCCCAAAAGCCTCAAACCTATCTGTCGCTATAGATGAGCAGTATTCACTGTGCTTACAGTCAGTTCACAAAACAAAATGAGGGAATAAAGGAACCTAATGGGAAAGTAGCGGATGTGGAAAGGTCAGGGAGGGAGAGGGGGATTATTTGTAAGTTTGCCAAGATATATATGTGCATGAAATACTGAAGGTCAATGTAAATATTATGTATCATATATATATTTATATATCAACAAAACTGAAAAAACTTACACATGAATGTTAATGGATGCCATATAATAGTAGCCAAAAAAGTAGAAATAATCCAAAATCTACCAACTAGTCAATGGACAAAAAGTGCTATTCTCATATAGTAACTTATTACTTATTAATAAAAAATAAAGTGCTGTGAGATTTTATAACAAACGTGTCTTAAAAACATTATACTAAGTAAAGGGAACCAGTCATGGAGAAATAATACTACTTTATAACTTCATCTATGTAAGATGTTTAGAAAAGGCAAATCCAGGAGCTGGAAAATCCATTGGTGGTTAGCCAGAGCTGGGAAAAGAAGAATGGAGATTGGCTAGTGGAAATGGTTTGAACTGATTGTAGGGAGGATTGTATAGCTCTCTCAATAGTCTAGAAAGTATTGATTTGTGTACTTCAAGCAGGAAAATTGTAGGATACATGATTTATGTTACAATGAAGTTATTAATTTTAAAGTAGGTTACAGAAAGGACATGCACCTTGTCCAAGGTCACAAGGCTGTTAAGTGGTAGGATGAGAAGCTGAGACACCTGACACTACGGCCCACTCTCTTCCACTGCAAAGGTGGTATCATTTCCAGGCCCTGAGTAAAAATTACATACAAACACCAAGGCAGAGTCAAGTGTAAAGGGGAAGAAGGAAACTAAGTATAAGGTGTTTTTCCTCTCTCTCTTTGCTCAGAGTTGCTCCTGGTGATGGACAAGGGCAGACTCTGAGGGGGAAATATCCTTAAGGACCTGATTACACTCACAACCTCCTGGAGGGAAGGAGAGTCCTTTTCCCCTTTTTGCAATTCTGGGAAGGGTTAGATTTAGGGGAGCCAAAGAAAAGTGTGCTGGGAAATCGGATAAACACGTTTCTCGCACCCCCTTATTTAGATGCATGACAAAGCATCATTTAAAACCAACTTAAAATTAACTCTAATGAGGCAATACGTCATTTCCCAGCCTGTCACACTTGTGCTTTTCTTTGGTGATAGTTGCCACATGTCTGTCAAGCAAAATCAAAAATTTCCTCTGTGGCTGAAATGCTTACACATACACGAAGGTGTTGTCAAAGTGGTTTCTGCTCTACAGTGCGGGTTTCTGCTGTCCTGCTGAGGTTCGTCTTGGGCCTGTATACTAGATAGAGGGGACAGACCCATACAGACAACTTGTCTGGCTACTGAGTCTGGAGCAAACCCCATAGGAAACGGATGGCAGAGAGAGACAGAATCCCATGGGGCACACTTCAGGACTTGAGTGGCCATGGAAGAAGCATCCTGAGTATGTAAACAAGTAAGTTTCATGTCAGAAAATAATACATAATTCATGTTAATGATTCTTCATGTGACCAGGGTTTGGAGAGCTTGCAAAGGGGTTTTGGTGGAAGAGAAACATTTGATATTTGAAAATTAGCACTACTTACGTTTTAGAGGAGGCAAGATAACAGAGTATAGCCTCAGTGAATAACCCCACGCAGATATGGGTTTACTATCATTTGTTGACTAAGTTTATAGATATGAGTAACGAAGTTGTAGGATCAAACTGAGCAAAGTGTACTTTGCCCCACTTCTGACAAAGTATGCGAATTTAAGTCAGATTTTTTAAATCTCTGGGATTCAATTTTCTTACCCATAAAATAAGAATAAAATATAAGTACTTAAAATAAGGATAAAATGATTCACACTCCTCTGAGAAAATGGAATGAAAGTAAAAATAGGAAAGTGTATATAAATTTATCCCACCTTACATATCTAAATAACAAGAGAATTAGACAATACTCAGCATTGTAGCTGGTTCCTAATGCATAAGGATCTGAGTGATATGAAATAAAATAATATAGAGGTCTGGGAACTTATATGTTTGAATCCATCGTGGTGGTCTTTGTGATAACATCAAAGAATCTGTCAGGTTCTAACAATGTTATAGATATGGTAATTCTTTATTTGGTCAAAAACTGAGTCAGAAATTACCTAGAGATCTCAGAAATTCATGAAATACCAAGAATTATAAAGACAGGTGGAATATATTGATAAATCAAATATGTACAGGCATCTTATTTTCTCTGCAATTTAACTAATATTCCACAAGCTCCCACTCAGTGTTGTAGGCACTGGCAGGGACAAAAGCACTGGCTGCTCTGTGTAGCCGCCAGCAGGTAAGTACAGGCAGGGGTAACTCAGAAGACTTTTGCTCAGTGCAGTCAGTCTGAGCAAAGATCCTGACCTAAGGGAATATGAGACTTGTTCAGGAATAGTGATGAGAAGTATTTGACTAGTAAAGAGACAGTATCCTATGACCCAAAATGCCAACATTGGACTTTATATATAGCACAGAATATTAAAAATGTCTACAAGAATATAACTTCTAATAAATGAGTAAATTTAGATTTAGCTGTCAAGGGTATGCAAAGTTGGAAGAGGAGATAAATAGAGCTGGGATGTTGGCCAGCTCCTACACCCCACCAGGAGCAAGCTATGGGGACTCGAACAATCACAAAAGAAGTAAAAAAAAGAAAACCCGAAAAAGTCAATACAGAGGGAAATACTGATTTACTAGTATAAGAAAGGGATGCGGTTGGGTGACAAGAACATCCTGGTATTACAAGTGATAAAAATTGCCCCGTGAGCTCTAAAGGGTTATGAAAATATATAACACTATATACAGTATTTTATTTTGTTCTAAAAGAGTAAAATATACATATATACCAAACAAAATGATTAGACACATCTCTCTCTCTCTCTCTCTCCCCCTCTCTCTCTCTCCCTCTCTCCCTCTCTTTCTTTCTCACTTTCTCACTCACTCTCTCTCTTTGGTGTTTTGGAATGTGAGTGAAGATTATGGAGGCCACATGCCTTGTCCAGGTTTACATCATGAAATGATAGAGTTGGAACTTTAACTTCTCTCAACTTTACTTTATATCATAGCTCAAAACTCCACAAATAAATCCACTTTTCCAAGATCTAGTTATAAAATAATCTCAGAAATGGCATCATTGCTCAACAATAAATTTGTCTTTGCTACAAAAATATTCCCACTGAGCACATCTCAGTTTGTCTGTCTCCTTTTGCTCAGTGCACCACAAGGATCAAAGCTGCACGACGTATTTTTCACCCTAAGAACCCCATTTGCAACACTCTCGAAGATGCTGACTTACTATTTTACCAACACCTAGAAAGTTGGCAAAGTACGGTATGTTTGTCATCTCTATTTAGTGGAAACTGAGACTCGGGAAAACATAAGAGAGCCTGTTTGCTTCAATGTCACCTAGAAGAGGCCCTGTTTCTTAGAATCCATATACCTCTGTCAAAATCAGCTTGCTCATTGCAGGCAGACACCTGCTTTAGTCAGGGATCGCTGTCAAGTGTTTGAGGGACAACCCACTTGCATCACATGCTCAATAAATATCTATGCAATGTGCGAATGGCATTTCCTTTGGATAACGCGGGTGAAAATATGAGTTAAGGAACCCACACATTACCAGGAAATGAAGTGCTTCAAGTCTTCTTTTTGAAGAAACATATTAAGACAATTTCTCCATCCTGAACCTCTCTGAGTCATTTCCTAATGGAAGACACTGCAAGACTCTCAAGCTTGGTCCTCAGGCAATGGCTCACTTTCTGTTTGATTCTCGGGGACTCTGCAGAAACAGACAATCTAGATTTAAAGCAAGCAGAGAAAATCTTGGGCCACTTGCAAATGAGGGAATCTCCATTCTCATCCTTTCCTTTGGATCATTATCCACCACTGGGATGATTTCTAGGGACAGACAGACAGCATACTGCAGTAGAAGAAACATGGGCCCCAAGTCTGGGCAAAACATCTCTGAATCTCAGCCAACTACTCACTAGCTGTGTGACCCTGGACAAATCACTTCATATCTCTGAGTCCATTTACAGTATCCTCATTTGTAAAGTGGGGACTAGATTATTTGTGTTATGTCATTGCTCCTGTGAAAATTAAAACAAAAAGGTCCTGACACAGTAGATGCTTATCAAATATTCATTGCCTCTATTTGTACATACGTTCATTCTTCTCCTTTGCCTATGTGAGAGGAAAGATGAAAGTGAAAGGTAGTGAAGGAGAAAGAACTGTTTGCAAACATCTTTGGATGCATGTGACCCCTAGGACCAGTGCTTAGGGGCACACAATGACCTTCTGGAATCCATCCAGGTGCATTTAATGATCCTGTACAGGGACACATGTGGCTGGCTTTCTTTGTTCATTAATGCCCAATGATGTGTGGAATCCAAACCGGAGTGAACAGTGGCAAAATCACCTTTGGAAAATAAGAGCTGCTCTGACTCCCTCCAGGGACCACAGTCCCGGGAACAAGCTGCTGTTGTGGGGCGGCCTGCTGTGTGGGAGAGTGGCTGTCATGGACGTTCTGCTTGTCAAATACGTTGCTTAGCCATCAGTATGTATTCCTGAGGGAGCCACTGCTGGGAGTGTCAGAGCAGAGAGGAGTTAAATAGACCGTACTGGATTGGTAGCCCTGTGGCTCACAGGGCCCAGTGGGAAGCCCTCTCTTCTTGGCGTTCTCTCCGGTTGTGCACTGTGCTTCTGGTGCATCCTCAAATCCCTTTCAGGACCCATTGAGTGTCCTCTACTGTTAAATTAATGACTACTCAAAGGCCTGTGCTGGCACACACCCTGCCATTTATAACAACCCAGTAGGGAACAGATGAGTAATTTGAATTTAAAGATAAAACTCAGATTCTGCTAAGTTAAATAACTCCCCAACAACTATCTAGATGATTTCAAAATGCAAGATTCAATGCTACCCCGATCTGTGATGCTTCAGGTAGGTCATTTTCCCCAAGGGATTCAGGTTCCAGCTCTGTGGCCCGAGGCCTCTTACTCTCAACCCAGTCCCCTAGTGTTCAGTACAGGCGCCCTCTCTTCCTCTCTTGGCCCATGCAAACACATCTCTGATCAAATCTTTGTGCACATATCATATCTCATTGGTTTAGTATGTTTTATTTTGACTTTATTTTGAGAGATAGGAGGAACACTGAGACATGACACGGGCAAGTAACTTGGCTCGTGTTGACCCATACACTTGATGACAACAACTGTATTTATTGAACATCTACTTCCTACCTGCTACTTCTCAGTGTTTGGAATATGTACAAATGCACCAACGCTCATGGCAACTCCTGTAGGTAGGCATTATTACTAGAAACTTACAGAAAACAAATCAAACAACAAAAACAAACAACAAAAAGACACAGAAATACTATGCAATTTGTTCTGGATTATGCAGAACAAACGAGCCACAGAATTAGGATTTGAACCGAGGAAACTTGATTCCAGGGACTTGTCTAATGACTGGGCTGATGTGGGTGATATTTCTATATTCTTGATGCAATGAACATAAAAAGTTATAGTCTGTTCTCATTTTTCCCCTTTTGTTCTTTTAAGGAGAGGACAAAGTGAACAAAGATGTCAGTGAGGAGAAAAATACCTTGGAAGCCCATTTAGACAGTGGAATGCTGCCAAGAAAAGGTTATTGAGACAACGTTGCTGGAAATAATTTTAAAACAGATTAGCCAAGCACATTAGGGGAAAAGACAGGGTAAGGGCCGAAAGGAGCTGCCAGGAGTCACGCTTGGTTATATATGGAGCCTCTATTGTCCAGAGGTTGGATACATTGAACCACACCCCTTGTCCCTGGCCTTCACTGCTTGTCAGGGGGAGAAATTCAATGATCAAAATCGGAGACCTGACTGAAAGAGGGGTACCAAGCAAACAGAAAACAAAAAGCAGCAGCAACAACAAAATCCCACAAATGTTCAGATGCCAAAACTTTTGAAAGTCATGTCCTTCTCTTTTACTGTGTGGCCAGAGGGCAGCGAATGGAGACCAGATGCTGAGCACGGGAGGATAACAGCAGCTCCAGGTGCAACCTCTGCATCTCTCTGTGAATCATCTTGCCCACATCTGTATGTGGTGCGGGGGGCAGGATGTCTCCAGTCAGTAAAATGGTCATGTTTCTTTGTCTGCTCCATTACTGAAAGAAAAAACGCTTTCATGAAAACTGGATGTTAACTTGAGTGGCCCCAGATAGCAATGTGCAAAGGAAAGAACTGGAAGAACTTGCTAAAATGAAGATTCCCAATCATTTACAGTCTGTAATTGAAAAGGTTTTGGAGGGGACCTAGGAAATTCCATTTAAAATACCTGATTGAAATAATTCTGTCACAAGAGTTCTTCTGATTTCTTTTTGAGAAATCCCTTTAGATCTAAGAGATCTGTATCAGAATTGTCATGGGATTTTACACAAATGTGCCCACCTGTGCTCTCTGAAGAATTGTGCACAGAGTTCTGTGGAAGGAGACTGGGAAGCTGCCTGGGACAGAGCCCCACACGCAGGAAGTCCATGTAGGAGGTCGTGGAGAGCAGTACCTCTGCAAGGCAAAGGGGTGTGGGCAGCAGAAGAGCTGTGAAACTATCTCAGTAGAAGCCACTAGGAAACTCAGAGAGCAGATGGCCAAAATCGCCTTCACCAGAAGGTTGAACATCACACGTGCTAGGTTTTTTTTACACGTCATTTTCTTTTGAATCAGTATCTTGCTATGTTGCCCAGGATGGCCTTGAACTTCCAATCCTCCTACCTCAGCCTCACAAGTATCTGGACCTCTGGGCCTCCAAGTTTTGGTCTGATTCTTAACTACTCCCAGCCTGAGAGCTAGGAACTTATCAGTGACTACAAGGCTAGAAGTGGAAACAAAAGCAATGCTCCTAGGAAATTTCTGTGGAATTCCAAAACAAGACATTGAATAAGACAGATATTTCTGCTTCCCCTTGCAACAGAACGGCCTTAAACAGGATTTTTTTTTTAAAGGAGACTCCTTTATTCACATTCTAGGCCCTCGAAGAATTGTTTTTAATTATATGTATGCCTTCATAGTTTGCCTATCAAATAACCTTTTACTCTGCTTCACAACAGAACGACATTTTTATACTAAATTCTAGAACAGTTTTGCATGAAAAATGACTATTTGGAAAGCAGTTCCAACTCTAAGACATAATCTTTCTGACCTCTTTCTCTCTCTAAGATTCTGACCAAACATAATGAACACTTTGGCTGCCCCTCAGCATCTCTAAAGCTGGAAGCTTTCTATTATGTAAAACCCACTGCGCTTGCAGTACGGAAGAGGAGTCACTCATTTCCCGTGCCCTACCCTGCTTCCCTTCGTCTTAAAGAAGTATTTAATACAGGTGATTTTCTGAGGAAAACTTTAACTCTCCACCAGTCCTATTAATAGCTTATATGTTGATCTATAAGAACCCCCATTGCTTATAGGCATCGGTTATTATGAAGACAATAAAGGTGAAAGTTTTCAAAGATGATGAAAATAAGTATTTTTTAAATTTAAATGCTAAGAATTATTTCAAGGGAGAAAAGATCAGACAGATGGCAGGAGACAGGGAGTCAGTGTTTCCCAAATGTCAGATTCTGTATTCTTATCTGCTCACTTTTCTCGATGACAGAGCTGTTTTCTCCCGTGCTTTAGAGTTCAGAAAATAGAAGTACACAGATTTAAATCAATTATTGAGGGAAGATTTCAGATTCTTGTTCATCCCTCTTCTGTGATGTCTCTGGAAAGGAGTTGAATGGCGCAGCCTATGAAGATGAGGGTAAAAGATGGAGGTAATGGTAAAATAGGCTAATACTTTGTTTTAGAAAAATCACTCTTAGTTCTACCTTGGGGACTCACTAAAGTGGAACTTCTGTTGGGTTCTATTATCACATAACGTACCAACACCAAACTTGATATCTTAAAACAACAAGCACCAAAAAAATAGAAGGCAAAAGACCGTATTTTTTCACGAGTTTGTGAACTGACCAGGCAATTCTGCCTCACACAGAACTGGTAGAGGCGCTAGGATGTCTGAAATGTCCAAAATGGCTTCTCTCACCAGCGGATAGTTGAAAGCGTGGCTGGGGTGCTCAGATACAGCATTAATTCTCCATTTAAATGTCTCCCCTTGGGCTCCAGGATCTCCTCACAATTAATGGGCATCTCCAAGGAAAAAAAAGATTTTCAGATCAGCAGTGTGGGCAGATAGACATGATTCAAGCCCTTATTTGCTTCACACTGATGTCTGCTTGCCCAAGCCAATAATATGAACAGGCTGGAGGTCAGAGTGAGGGGATTCTACAAGAGAGTGGAAATCCTGGGAGCCATGGTCTTCAAGGCCTTCTTGCCACAAAGTGAGGCCTTTTCTCCATTGTAGGCCCGCTGCCAAAACACTTTAGAAACTGGATGTAGATTATCTCCACTTTTAGTGAACATTCTAGAATATCACTGTAGTTTATTACTTTACCTCTCCTGTTCTGCCTGTTATTAATACTTTTGCATTATGGAACTTACTTGATGATAAATACTTAGTTAATTCATTGATCAGGAATAGGTTTACTGATTGTGAAAAAAAGAGATTCATTGATCTAGAGAGAAAACATCAACAGCCACCAAAATTCAACTTAAAAAGCTCTTTGTAGTAACCAATGGCCTTTATGTCACTATTAAATGAACATATGTCAATTTTCATCTTCCTTAGTTTCTTACCAGCATTCAATACTGTTTATCGCTTGCTCTTTCTTGAATTCTCTTCCTTCGTCATCTATGGCATATCTCACACACCCCAACTTCTTTTCACCCCTCGACCTGTTACTTATAGTCTCTTTTTGTTTCATTTTCTTCTTCCTAACCTATAATTGTTGACATTTTTCAAAGTTTCATTCCACATGTTTTTTTTTCTTTCTCTGTACTCTAAACAGCTGACACCCAGGATTGCTTCTATAATCAAATACCCCCAGAATGCAAGCAACTCCCAGGTGTATGTGTCTAGCCTACATGTCTGCCTTGAGCTGCAGAGTTACATAGCCAACTCTTTGCTTAGGCTGTCTCAAAGGAATCCAAAGTTGAATGGTCACCTTATCTCAGTCTATCCAATCTAAGCTATTCCTCTTCCAGTATTTATTATTTTTGTAAACTGTCATCATCCAGGAAGCTCTGCCACAAACCATGTGCCTCATCTAAAACATGCCACATCTTATTGGTGCTATTGTCTCAAACATACTCATCTCCTTTTGTTATTTCTTTCTGAAGAACCCTAACCTAGGTTGCTACCTTTTATCATCTAGAAAACAAATGAAGAACGCTTTCTGCGTGGTCACTCTGTCACATCTCATTCCCCCATTCACCTTCATAATCTATAATTCCTTCTCCATGATGTCAGTTAGAAAAATGCTTTAAAAATGCACCCGACATTGCGACCATTTTATTTTGTTATGATTTGCATTGAGAATGTTCCTTAAAAAAGCCTCATGTACTTTGATACTATAGATTATCTGGATTTCATGTTCTTTCAGGAGGTAAGGACTTGTTGAAAGGCAGATTGCAGAGAGTGGTGGACGTGTGGCCTGGAATGATTTCTCTTGCTCTGGTTCCATCTCAATCCCTGCTTCTTTCTGTAATGATGCAGTGGACAGACAGCCATTCTCTGCCAGACTCTTCCTGTTATTGCCAGCCACCTGTGAATGGACTGACCTCCTGAAATTGTGAGCTGGATAGCAGTGCTTAAACTGTCACAACTTTTACAACTCTAAGAAATGAGCTACGTGAATTTTGCGTAGGGAGAAGGACATGAGTCGTTTGGGAGCCAGGGACAGAATGCCATGGTTTAGATGTGAAACGATCCCATGTGTTTGGATGTAGTAAATTCCCTATGGATTTAATGTGCCGTTGAGAGTTTGGGCCTCAACAGGAGCTGTGGATTATGGGCGTGTTGTGGATTACAGGAGTGTGGCAGATTATGGGTGTGTGGCCTGAGAAGACACATCTCTGCCCTGGCTCCTTCCGGAAGTCCTTGGTTCTTCCTCTTGCAATTCTATAAGTAACTGTCCTCTGCCAGACCTTCTCCACCATTGGCATCTGTCTGTGAGTGGACTGAGAACTTCTGAAACTGGAAGCTAAAATAAATCTTTCCTCCCTTAAATTGTGGATGTCAGGTATTCTGTCTCAGCAGTGAGAATGTGACTAATACATATTTAAAACATTTTAAAGCATTCAACATCTTTCTGTTGATTTTATAGCAAAGACTAATAATTTTACAATGATTTCCAAGATCTTGCATGGCTTGATTTCCTCTTCACTCTCTTAGTCAATCTCCCTCATGACTTCCGTGAGAGCTGCCCTGGCCTTCTGTTCATTCCTGTAATGCATTACCACATCTCTCCACCTAAGAGCTCTGGTGCTCTAGTCAGAATCCTTTTCCACCCCCATTTTCTTGATGATCTTGCAGGTCTTGGTTCACACATCTTTTTCTATAGAAAAATGAGTCTTCATCAGGTAACTTTATTATCTGTTTCTATCACAACAATAGTTTCATGAGGCTCTCATTATTAGAATAATCATTTTCTAATAATGAATTTATTTGTGTGTTTATCATAAGAATACCTGTTTTCCTTACTAGACAGAGCTTTGTGTGCCAGAGCCATTTTTGTTTATCTCATCATAGCGCTTGTCATATAATGGGCACTTAAAATATTTTGTTACTGATGAAAAGAACACAGAAAGAAAGGAAGGAAAAAACTCATTCTAAAAATGCCATATTAAATGTTAAAGTCTTTTGTTTTGAGATTCAAGAGGGTCTTTCTTTATGATATCTCTCTTTTCTTCTGGTACTCAACCTATACACTAGGCCATTCCTAACTAGGCTTACTTGATTTTGCACTATGACCTTTGCGGTCTTGTTGTCCAGTAATGGTAATATTTTCCCCAACAATAAAATCTGAAGCTTCTCTCCCAAAGTGAGCCCCTCTACTTCTGGGTGTGTTTTAATCTCAGTTCAAGCATTAAACATCTAAGTCTGTGCTTGTTAGAAGTGTCCTGGCTGTGGTGGACGTAGTTGCATGATTTAATAATTCCTTTTAACTTGGCTTTATTAGTTTTCAAAAAAACAAAAAAAAATAACTTGAATGAAGGAAGATGAATGTTCCCTATAACTGGGTCAAATGATGAACAAAGTGCTTAGGATGGGGTATTAGAGGAGACACCACAAGTAAATAGGCAATATTAATATGAGGATATATGCCACACACAGTTTGAAATCACAGGCTATCAGCTTCCTGTTTCCAAACAAATCTTGCCCTTGACAAGTTCGTTTGTTTCTTATACTTAAGTGATTGAATTTCTGACAAGGCAGCCTGCAACACAGCCCATCAGAGCAGCCTGCTTTGACACTTGGGGTGTTGAGCACACGGAGGGCAATTGATCAGTCCACATTACTGTCCATTTCCCTTCAACTAATCCCTCATGCCTTGACCCACTCTAGGGAAGATTACTTTGGAATTTGGTTGCTGCCGCCTGTGAGAGTTGAGTTTGCACAGCTCCTAATCATTACTGCACTCTGTACCTTTAATGGTTATTTTTGTCTTGTGTTTCTTTTCCTCCCTTTTCCCACCTCCTGAATTGATTTGTGTATAGACTGGCTTCACTCTTTGACGAACTGGAAAAACAGAACTCAGCACTTCTGCATTGGGGAATTTATCTATATTTCATTAAGAATAAAAATGGTTGCTTAAAGGTAAGATGTCTTAGAATGATTTTACAGAACCTTGCTGGTATTATGAGTTTATCTGATAACTTAAAGCTTAACCTGTCTCCAAGGACACCTGTTACTCACGAGCTTTTCCAATATCTGGATAGTGATGCACACTGTCTGCAGGGAAGATGTACAAGGTGTTTTTTGCAATTCTTGGTCTAATGACATGGAATCTACTTCTACCTTCTCCCGTCTCCAACATTGACAATTATAAGAAGGTCTCCAGTATCTCCTGTTTAGTGTCCACCAAAATAATATGACTGATGATTTTTAAATTTAATTACTTTCATCCACCCATCTACCTTCTTTTCATCTATCCTTCCACTTACTCAAGAAAAAAAGTGCAATAAATTTGCATGATGTCCCATGTACCAAGTTAGATGCTGGGATACAAATGGGAAATGCTTTAGTTGCCTTTTCATTGCTGAGACAGAATACCTCCTTAAAAGAGGAAGGATTTATTTTAGCTCACAGTTTCAGAAGGTCTCAGGTCTCAGTCCTCTCATGGACAGCCAGCAATGGCAAGAAGGGTCTAGTAGAGAACAGTTGCTTATGGCAAGATGAAAGTAAGCCAGAGCAAGAGCTAATATCCGTTAGGCCATACACCAAGAGATGTGTCATATGCCTGTTATCTACCACACACTCAAAACTCACCATACACCTGTAATCCACTCTGCTGATCTGGCTCCATGTCCTAACAGTAGGTGAAAGCCACAACACCAAAGTGCATGAAGCTTTCAGGAAATATTTCAGTTCTCAACCATCATATTCTTCCCCAGGCACACAACAGTTTCATGCCCACCGTCTTCTGCAAAATGTATTTAGCCCATCTTTTAGACTTTCCAAAGCTGTAACAATTCTAGCACAGCTATGAAGTCAAAGTTCAAAGTCTCCTTTGAGATTCAAGGCAAACTGTTAGCTAGGAACTTCTGCTGAAATTAAAGAACAGTTAAACACTTCCAAAATACAATGGCTTGGGTTTATATATTCCCATTCCCAAAGGGAGAAATAGGAGGATAGAAAGCAGTCAGACCAAAACAAGACCGAAATCCAGCAGGACAAGAGTTAAATACTTTGACTTTGTTAAATCCCTTAGCTCTGTGTCTAGCATTCAGTCACCTTATAATGAAATGTGAGTCCACAGGTCCTCGGTGGCTCTGTCTGTATGGCATTGTTTCTGGTCTCTTGCATTCTGTTTGCCTGTGAAGTCAGCACCACATGGATGATGCCAAGGTCTGCCTATGGCTCAAACGATAGTCTGATCCCCTTGGACAATGGCTACAGCAGCCTCCAAGTGCCTGAGGTCTTGAACTCTGAGTTAAACCCTGGCAAACATTTCCCTCTTTGGCCCTAAAGGGTGTTGGATGTTAGTGCCAACATAGTTTTCTTTGCTGTCTGAAATCTCTTGAGCTTGGCCTTTTGAATCCAAACTTCTGTCAGCATCTATCTTCTCAGAGAAAAGTATTTCACCTTTGCACCTGTAAGTGAGTAAAGGTTGGGGTCTAGTTTATTTCTGAGATGCTCCCAAGGCAACTTTCCTATGGTCGTAGTGAAGAGTACTCAACTTCTCTTCAACAACCATGAGCTCTTTTGCCCCAACTTTGCAGTCTTTCATTGTGGCAAAACTGCAAACTTTTATATTTTTTCTTTGCCATTTCTTCTTGCTTTTTAATGTAGAACTGGCTCAAAGCAGGAAGCAGAACCCATGTGACAAGCTGAATGCTGAGCTACCTTAAAATTTCCTTTGCCAAATAATTAGTTCACTGCCCTTAATCTCACTTTCAGGCCAAGTCTCAGGACAGGAGAAAAATGCTAACACACTTTTTGCAAGAACATAGCATGCATGGTTTCTAGACCAATTGCCATTATAGTTCTCCTTACTATCTCTTGAGCTTGGCCTTTCAAATCTAAACTTCTATCAGCATCCTGGTCTTCTGAGCTCTGGCTGAAATCTCCCAGCAATATCTCATAGAGTATTGTAAGGCTTCTTGAGATGGCCTTTGGAAATCTTTCCAAACATCTTCAGCAAACCAGTCCCAAAGACTTCTAAACTACATGGCTGGGTGAAGTCACACCAACAATCCCATGCTCAGTATCAGTTTTTGTCTTAGTTACTTATTCATTGCTGGGCCAGAATACACAGCGTGCACGATTTAAGGCCATAAGGATTTACTTTAATGCATACTTTTGGGAGATCCCGGTCCACTTACGGGCGGCTGACAACATCAAGAAGGATCTGGCAGAGAACAGCTGCTTACAGCATTATACTAAGAAGGCTGCAGGGATCTCTGAAGAGCCTGAGACAAGAGTTTATATCCTTATAGGCCACTTATCTGGTAATGTGCCACAAACTCATAATGTACCAGGTACCCATATTTACCACACATCCACAACAATTCAATGTACACCTTTAATCCATCCTCATGACCAGGCCCCACCTCCTAACAGGACATGAAATCACTAACATCTAAATTTATAAGGATGTCAGAGAACATGACTGGTCCAACCATAGCAGCAAGCAAACACATAGATACCCTGCCCTGCGGAACTCCCACGTGTGAAGACATAAATCGTAAGTGTAAAGTTCTAGCTGTGATGCCTGCTGGGGGTGAGGGGGACACTTTTTCTATGAGACCATATAAGAAAGATATTGGGCTGAATATGGAAGAGTGCGAGCAATGACTCTCGTAACTCATGGCCTCTCATTGTACTTCGCTAATTTCTGAAGAAGAGGATAGAGAGTTTGAAGTTAAGTCCATAGTCAGAATGTTTTCTACAGTAGTTGGATATTGATAGTTGAGAAAAACTTTTTTGTGATTACTTCCTTGGTCTACAGAATGATGTCTCAACTCTTTATCCTGCTTACTAAGGTTCTTTAGTCTTCGTTTGCCTCTCCATAAGCCCTACAAAAATATCCTATTAAAATAATATAATCATATGCCATAACTATCTCCTGCTCAGTACTACTTTCTTCTTGTTCCACCTGTCAGCCTCATCTGAAGGCACATGTCCTTTCTCTCCTAGCTGGAAGAGAAAAAAATCTATCAAGAAGGCTGCACTCAACTTTACTCATATTGCAGTAAAATCATGTGAGAATTTATTCAGTCTGAGTCAGTGACCCTGAGTTTTATAACAATGATTGTAACTAAATGATAGGATGGAAAGGATTCTGGGAATGGAAGACACAGGAATGTGACTGCAGAAGGTGAAGCAGAAATGATGAAGGTGCAATATTTATATTGAATATTCCTGTAATTTGTAGGTGATTTTTAAGCGTTGCAAACATAGGTTAGCAACAAAAATAACAATTATGAAAAAATAGCTAGAAGATTTCAAGTTCACAACTGAAAGGATATTCCAGACGCTAAATCTGAAGAGACAGATAAAACAACAACAACCCAGCAGAAAATCCAATAAAAATGTTATCTCATGGTGTACTGAATGTTTATTATATCAAGGTAGTATTCTGATGATGTTGCATGTTTTACTTTATTCAAAAGACTTATAATTTACAGAAGATTAACTTCTGGCAGAACAGTATGAAGAGCTCTACTACCCTTATTCCCAATAAGTGAATGAAAACAATACTATGCATATATTATATAGAAATAATATATATCAAAGCTTCTGGATATAGTCCTAAGGCAAATGCCAAAAGAAGAAGCTGTTCAAAATTATCTACAAAAATTTTGTAACACAAGCAAGTGTCTCCAGTATTTCAACCAAGACTGATTCTCCCCTGCTTTCCCAACTCTATGGGACAAACACTATATGCCAGATGCCTGCAATAGGGAGAGCAGAACAAAACAACATGACAACACAAAACAACAAAACACACCACTCTTCCCCCCTAGTTGCAGGTCGAGGGGCTCGCTTCCTACAAGCATGACTCCAGCCTTTCTCATTCTGATCTAAGCTTCTCAGCTTGAAGCTAAATTCTGAACGAGCATTTCTGAGAAGTGGGGCTCATTCTTTTTCTGAGCTTGTAGAGTAAATGCTGTACTCTCAACCCCACCACGCTGAGAATAGTAGGCCTACACCTGTCCATACCCTGGATGATGAAGTGTTGGTTCCGTGCCAGCGCAGCAAGCCAAGAGGACCACCAGCTTCTGCTGTCACTAATGGGCTCTCAGGTCCTGGAACAGAGGTGTCTCTCAGGAGAGAAGCTTATCATTGTCCCCGCCCACAACTTCAAAGCCTGGAGCAGGTGTTTTGCCTTGATGGGAAGCATTTCTTCTACTTTCTTCTCAGAGTACTGACTTTGTTTCCACACTGTGGGGAAGTTGAAACCTAAAAATCCTTTCAAGAACAAGGAGGGTTGTGACACGATGCAACTACACATACATCACGTGTTTACACCCTATAGGAACAAATCGATACTTAAAATTAGCCATCTCAGTCAGTCATTGACAAATTCCCTTATTTAGTGTTTACTTATGAAAGTATCTTGATTTTATTTTTGAAAGCTACCTCTGTTAAGCGCAGAATTCTCAGTTGAAATAAAACGCCTCAAATTTACTGAAAAATACCTTCTATATCCAGGGGGCTTAATAAAATTCAAACAAGATGAATCCAAAATTTACACTAACAGACATAGGAAAAATTCTGAAAGTCAGAGATAAGAAGAAAATATTAAAATCAGCAAGAGAAAAGTGACTTGTCACTTACAAGGGAATCCCTATAAGCTAAAACACTTATTTTGCAGCAGAAACTGTGAAGCCAGGGGGCAGCAAGGTCACACAGTCCAAGTTCTCCAACAACAAAAAAGCAATAATAGTGCAAAAAAGTGAGTAGAACCGAAATCATATTGGACTAAGTAAATAATGATGGAGAGAAAAGTAATTATTACAGCCATGTATTGTTTTGTTCACAGAAATAATAGATATATCAGAATTCCATAGCAAAGTAACACAGGCCGGGTGGGCCAAACAACAGAAATTAATTTTCTCAGAGTTCTGAAGGCCAAGACTCCAACATCAAGGACCTATCGGGGTGCTTTCCAGTGAGGCAAGTCTTGCTGCCTTGTAAACGTTTGTGTTCTCACTGTGTCCTCATCTGTCTGGCCTTTCCTTAGCACATGCTATAGTTTACATCTTGAGTGTCCCCCCAAAGTCTCACGTTTTGGAACTGTGTGTTATTGGGAGTTAGGGTTAGCTGGAAGGGGCAGATGTTTATGGTTTGACCTGACAAGACTTTTTCATATAATTGAGAAATGCCCAGGAAATAGCTTTCAGGTGTGTTGTTGACTTGTGGGCCAGGAAGGGAGGGGCATCCACCCCAGTGGAGACGTGGTGTCTGGGCTTGAAGCAATTAAAGGAAGGAAGAAGAAGCATTGTTATGGCTTCATCCTGGAAAAGTTCTAGTCTTTTCTGAGTTTGGAGATATTGGCTTGGCTCCTGCTTCACTTGGCTTCTGTCTGCAATTGGGCGAGCAGCTCTTCAGCCTCTGCCGTGGGCTTTCACCACTGCCAGCTGACCTTTGTACGGACTGTGAGAGACATTTTGAAACTGTGAGCTAAAGAAATCATTCCTCCTTTAATTTGTGGATGTTGGGTATTTCATCCTAGTCACAAATAAATAACTAAGACGGTGGACATGGAGATCAGGGCAGGAGAAGTTGTGTAGTGCTTACTGGCCTTATAAGGCACTATTCTTACTGGGTTCAGGCCCCATGTTTATGGTCTCATTTAACATTGATTAGGTCTTTAATAGCCTTATCTCCAAATACACATAGACACATTATAGATTGCTTCATACTAGAATTATCCCACTTTCCTCACTCTATGAATATTCCAGAGGATTACCCAACCTGAGAAAGTCATGGGGTCCCTCAAATTTGTAGCCAGTTGATCAGAAGGTCAAGTGTCCAGGAAACATTTTTGCTGAGTCTGAAGTGCTAAGAGCTCTGTGGAGGCTCGTGCCCTTAATCAGGTGCAGGTGTTCATGGCTGTGTGTCTCTTGGTGCAAATTTTTGGAGCTAGAGGGCTAAGCTAAAGAATTCTACAGTAGATATCATCTCTTAGGACTTCCTTGAACGTTTTTTTAGTGGCTATTTCTCAAACTGTAAGCCCTTTTTTTCTGTATTGGAGTTTGATCCCAGGCTGTATGCACTGAGCCATATCCTCAGCATTATTTATTTTTCTGTGCATCTATTTATTTATTTATTTATTTATTTTGAGAATGGATCTTGCTAACTTGCCCACAAATTTGTGATTTTTCCAGATCAATTCCTAGAGTATTGAGATTATAGGAGTACACCAGCACATGTGACTGTGATGGCTTATTTTATGTGTGAACTTAACTGGGTCATAATGCTCCCACACACTTAAACATTATTCTGGATGTGTCTGTGAGGCTGTTCCTCAATGAGATTAACATTTGAATCAGAAGACTGAATGAAACATGTTACTGCCAAAGAGGGTTGACCTCTCTCAATTTATTGAAAGACTGAATGACCAAAAGGCTGAGCCAGAGAGAATATATTCCCTTCCCCTGATGATCTTGAGCTGAGACAGTGCTTGTCTCCTGCTTTGGATTTGAATTCAGGATGGAATTTACATCACTGCCTCTCATCTCTTTGGAATTAGATGGAAATATCTCAATATATCTATGTGAGGGCCACCTCCTCACAGTCAATTTTTGTATCTCTTTCCCCATGTCTACCTCTACATTAACTATTCTGATTCTAGCCAACCCTAACTAATGAATGCAATTTCATAATTTTTGAAGGACTAACATCTTTAAAATTATCAATAAAAACTAAACATTGATTTGTGTTTTCATATCTATCTAGAACCTGTCTCTCTGTCTATCTACCATCTCTTTGTATTTAATTGACTTTCCTCAATTAGATTAGTAAGCTCTTTGAAGGTGAATTTAGATGCATTTATTATTTAGCATCTCTAGGATCTAATGCTATTCCTTATAAACATAAATTCTAAAATTATATTGCTGCAGCTTCAAACTAAATTCAATATTGAAGAATAAAAATTTAATACACACATACTTTGATTAATTGTTCTTAATAATTTTAATATTAAAGAATTCCTAAAAGGAAAATATATTCAATGCCATTCTGAAGAAATCTGGATAAAAATTCTATATTTAATTTCAACCTGTAAGAAAATGTCTCTTTTAAGAAATTATAGATCCCTAACAGACACTATATTTGTTTGTAAAATATAGAGTTAATACGTCTTGATTTTCTTTAGCATCTGGGTCTAGAGACCTCTCAACGAATTTGCAGAACTAAATCACAGCTGACAAGATACTCTGGAATATATCATGATGCCTCTATTAGGACATGAGTACACCGAGACACTCATCACCATAGGGAGGAAGAGCAGAGAGGGTTCTTTGAAAATGAGATCATACGAACAATAACATTTTCCCCAAATAAAGATTATTTATGTTGGCATCTCTTTTCTGAAAGAATAATATTGTCTCCAATTCAAAAATAGCTTTTTCTAAACTATGGAGCTCCAGGGTCTCAATGTCACATTTTATAATTTGAGATTTGATTAAACCTGAGTATTTCTGCTATCATACATTCCAATTTTCCAGCTACCAGATAAGTCTATCACTATCTTTCCTTTCCATCATGGTAAAGAAACTGCTTCTCTCTCAACTTTCCATTACTGCATTGCTGCAGACATAGACAGCTCTTATATGTCCTATGCTTAGTCACTTGCTTGTTGCTGGGACATGACACTAGACACCCACAGTTTAAGGGAGAAGAGATTTAGGTTAGCTTCCATTTAGAGATCTCAATCTGTTCATGGTTAGCTGACAATTGGTACGTGTTATAAAGGTCTGGCAGAGAACAGCTACTCAAAACATTGCAAGAGGAAGGACCTGATTTGGGGAGAAGCCGGGGTAAGAGGATGTTCTCCAGGCCACACCTTCCTTGGTACTTTACACTCTTGGTAATCTCAGCCCAACCCCATATTTTAACAGCACAGGAAACCATTGGTTAACCCTCATGATTGAACCACTTTCCAAACATATGAGGCTTCTGGGGGGCATTCCAGATTCAAGTCATAATAACTTCTCACTAATAAATACCACACAAACCACACACACACACACACACACACACACACACGCGCGCCACACACAACCGCAGTTACTTACAATCAAAAATCTACTCCTCTGAGAAACCTTCCCACTGTTTTCCATCATGTGTCAGACTACATTTTTTTTGATCTTCTTGCAACTGTTACTCTTTCTAATACCTGTGTGTAAAAGATCCTTATGTAATGCACATCCTTTAATAATGTTGCTGAGATCACTGCCGATATTATTAGTGTTGGGCTGGGCTCAATGATCCATGGATACGGTCGAAAGATATTCCTTTATTTTTTTTTTCTTCTTTACTCTGCACAAATGTTCCTTGTGGCTAGGCAACAGGGCAATCTCTACATATGACACATACTATGCTGAAACTCAGTCATTTACTATTCTTGACACCATGTGATAGCTGTAGTTCACTATTGCATGTCTCAGAATGCATTCCTTCCAGGAAAGATTCTTCAACTTCTTGTATGTGGACTGTTGATTGCCCTGCCCCTTATATACCCAGCTAGGCCTGAATCTCAGAACATACTTATGAATGTCAAGAAAGGCTCTTATTAATTACCTTGCATTATTTACAAAAATCAAATTATGTGTAATAAATTCTATTTGTTTTCTAAGTTAGAAATTTTAATGAATTCAGTTATTTTACAGTACAAGGCTCATTTATCAATTTACCACAGGAGATGTGTCCACTAATGAGTCATGACCACAGGTTCAAGCTGGTCTAATGGAATACTGCGGTTTCCATGAAAGATGAACGAACAGTTATTGTTAAATCAGACCCACCTGTTCTACCTCGGATATGTGCTATTTTGCTTACCTGGCAGTGCTGTAAAATAATTGAAAACGTGTCTCTGTGGTGCTGACTCTTTTCCCCACGCTTCTGTCAGAGCTGCCCCCTGTAAATCCTCTCTTTCACCCTTGTGGCACACATTAGCCATGTTACCTCTTCAGCTAACAGTTTCAAAAAACTCACTTCCAACTCAGTTTCCACTCCCTGTGTATCTTCCTTTCTGGCTCCAGACTTGCTGGTTCAGTTATCCAACATTTCCTCTTCCCCCCTGACCTGCCTGGAGCCGAGTGGCTTGGCCAGCCCCTGCCTCTGTTTCTTGAATTCAATTGAGGGTCATTTACTTCACTAGGTTCAATGTAACTGCTGGTGAGTAAAGTATAATGCGTGGGTTTTATAATGCATAAAAATAAACTAAACTCAAAGTTCTATTAAGCTTAAATATATGAAGATGAAGGCAATCGTTGGAAATTCCAATATGATAGTATATAAAATAGATGGAATATTAAATAAGGCATGACACATTGCAACTGTAATCAAACGTATTTACTGTTCATAATTTTAATTAAGGAAGTTGTTAATAGAGTTGTGTATATTCAGGAAGGATTTCATGACTTTATTTTTAGAAGCACAGATTCTCAAATTTACAAGTCATATGAATTAAATGAATCCAATGATCTACATGTAATTGAAAGCCATCCTTCTAGTGCCAGAGAATAATTTTAATTGCAAACGTTATTAAACTGTCTTTGTAAATTTATTTACATAAGTAAAGTTTCTGCAATAGCACTACTATTCGGTTGTTTCAGTGTGCCTTTCTGTTATCAAAAGGCTCCAGAAGTCAAAATTAGTAACTTTTCCTTCATTTGTTCCTTAAAATATTTACGTTCATTATCTCAAAGCTTGTGATGTAGATTGACCCTTCTTTTAATCCCAGCACTATTGGCTTTTTTGGTTTTTTTTTACAAATTTGAGGGTCTAATTTCTACAACAGACAGAAACGTGAGATTGAGAGAAAAATAGGAATCACTCAAAGCCTCACAGCACTTAAATATCAACAGGATGGAAATATTCTAATTTCTGAATGCAAAAGTTACTATACTTTTTTTAGGCAGAATAATCTTTACCTTGATTGATTTAAGTTATACTTGGAGTGTTGAAATTTTGGACTCAGGTTTCCTTAATATATACATAATCAGAAATCAGAGATGTCAGAGAAGATGTGAACAAATATTACCACCTAGCGTTGAAACCATAAACACTCTCTCACTCATTCAGTCTCAATGCAGCATTGCATGACTGCATCGACCTTGGTTTTGCCCATTACCCTCAGCCGTCTCCTTTGCTGCACTAACCAATGCAGGGCTAGGAATCAGGCAGCTCGTGATAGTAGCCACATTCCAGAGTCTGCTAAAATTTTCCAGAGTAGACAATCCTGAAACAAGATAAAGGTATGTAAATAAGTCCATAGCCAAGACATTTCCACACACTTTCTCTTCCCTCCCAAGTGCCGACAAACCTTGGCGTTTGCCATGCGAGGCTCCTTTTTAATGGGAGTAAGGTGGATAGAAATCTATGTTTAGAGTCTGAGTGTTTTCCAGTCTACTGGCCTGACTATATCTGAAACCACCATAGAGACATGTATTATCTTGAATGCTGGAAATTGAACAGGGAATAAATGAGACATGATACATTACTGCTGGGGGTAGCAGATGAACTGCCATCACTCTCTGTACCAGGGACAGAAAGGCCGACCCAAGCCGTGCCTCTGTTTGCCATGCCTAATTGTCCTCCTTAGAAATATGACTTGGAGTCAAATTTTCTCAGGATTCTTACGTCCTATAAGATCTTGGGCAAGTTATGTACACAAGTAGTTGCACCTATATGAATATTCAGATACTATTCGAAAACTCTGAAGAACTGTATTTATAAGCAAGCTGTAGCCTTCTGAAACACTATTCAATAAGGAAAGCAGGAGAACTGTACACCAGATCATTTCATAAGAATGATTAAAGATTAATATCCCTAAGGCATCTGTTCTTAGGAAGTCTTGCAGGCCATACTAGAGAACCAAAACTCAAGCCTTTAAGCACATATTTTTACACACACAAACACACGAACACACCTACATGCACATATGATAATACATATAGAGCCGGCTACCACTGATGGAGACTTGTGTCTTACATATTGGAATTCAAACTAATTTCTTCTTTTTCATACATAGAAATGTAGCATGGTTAAAAAGAATCTTCATGCATGCTTGTGTTTGTTTTTATTTGGAACATTTGTGATACAAGTTACATAAGTAAGAAGTGCGTAATACTATAAATGACTTTGTGTCTATGCAGCAGAAGACCTTTCTGCCTCTATCAGTTTATGTAATGCAGACATCTCACCTCAAACAAACAAAAAAAAATTATAAGCAAACACACACCCCAGGGAAATCATTAAAAATCAATGATCCAGAGTTACAGTGGCATATATTTTTAAAATCTTTGTTTATCTCCACTCATTAGAAATACTTTTACACAAGGCAATGGTTTTCACGGTATGAATTAATAACTGCCTTTTTGAGCTTCATCTTTGTACTTGTTTCACACAGGGTTCGCTGGTTTCTAGGCTTGTTTTGCTTGCAGCAATATTTGCAGTCACTGGACTGTTAGGTGGATTCTGAAGTGACAGGCAAACGTCTGGGGCTTCTGGAAGCACAGGGAAGATTTCTTGCATAAAAGAAGTGCATGCTTCCAGGAAACCCATATCCAGGCAGTACGAAAATCAGGGTTACGAGACACAAAGACAAAAAGAAAAATAGAAGGCAGATAGTGCAGACTTTAAAAAGTAGAACTGTGAGAAACTAATATCAGAATATTTCTGTTGTACTGTTTCTTAAATTCTCAGAGATATCTGATAACACATAGACAGAACCTGCCCCTTCTACAGGCAATAGGCTCCGAGATCCCTGTAGAGATGTCAAACCATAGAGAGCCCCAAGCTCGGTATGCATTCTACATTCTTTCCTAAGTATATACAGTTGTAATAAAGTTAAATTTCTAAGAGGCACAGTATGAGACTCATTTTTTATCATAGATCTTAAGAATTTTAGCGTTACATTTTTCTTGTTAAGTACTTTTACCTTTTCACCTAGAGAAGAACTTTTTCAATTTCTCTTTGGTAGCATCCATAGTGGCTACTGCTCTTGTACGTTGGGGTTATTTTTGAGGTAAAATATGATTTTTTGAACATAAGCACTGATACCAAAACAGAAGATATTATAACGAAGGCTCCTCCGTGAATAACAGGCAGGCAGGACACAGAGAAGATCCACATCTCAGGCTGGGTGGATTCAGGCAGAGAGTGATGTCTTCATGCCATTCAGTATGGTGCATGATTGGAAACATAGGAATTTGTTTTATTCCGGAATTTTCCATTTAATCTTCTCAAACTGCAAACTAAAACTGAGGAAACCAAACTACAGATAAGAGAGGGCTGCTCTACTCCAAAAGGCACAAAATGCAAGAGAAAGAGCTGACAATTAAGTCATCATCATCATCATCATCATCATCTCTGCTCTGCTAGTTCTTTAGTATCGCCCACCATGAAATCAAGCTATGCATCCCGTTTTGTCACAGTTAAATGGGGGATAGAAACAACTAATTCACTGAGAAGTTGTGATTATTGAGAATTGGAAGACTGTGAGAAAATCTCGGCATAATGAATTCTCAAGAAATACTCTGCTGGTGCTATTGTAAGTTTATTGACTGGTCAATAAACCAGCCACTGCAATGGATTCCTGGTTTAAAACATCTAGACTTTTTTAAGTCCCCCAAAATGCACAGAATTCTGACAGTGGCTTTTCGGGTGAGTTTCCATTTTAAGAAGGTTGTCTTAGTCAGTTGAAAAGTTGAGTTTAAACATAAATAATGCATAGAATGGAAGCTTCTGGACAAATCTTTCTGGAAGGCATAAATAGTGTATTTAAGTTTGTAGTGCTTTGAATATTGAGAAGGTTTTTTTTCTTAAGTCATAAGAAGACCATCTAAGATAAATGTAAGAAAAGTGACTGAAATTTTACAGTTTTACATTTGATTTTTTGAGTTCTGCAAAGCAGGAAGGACGCTTTTCCCTTTTCTTTTCTGATACACTTGACCATCATTTCAGACCCTGCTGTTCTCAGAAGCTCTTTTCCTAGAAGACAACACTCTTGGATCTGCATAAAAGCTTTGGAGGATAATTTTATAAGCACATTTGATTTTGTCTAAGGTCGCTTGAAACTCAACCTATTACAGGATTTTCTTAGCTACCAGAAATTGTGAAATTTCACTGAGGTTCAACTTATAAGTTGTTCATAGACAGTAAGACAGACATTTTTCAAGTGTGATAACCATGTAAGACATATTTTGAGGATACATATCAGTTTGATGATACAGTGTGTGTCTATGTTTACACATTTCTCAATACATGGAAAAACTCATTTTGGGGGCTGGAAGAATAGGATAGTGGTTAGAGCACTTGACTGGCAAGACAAGGCCCTAAGTTAGACAGTTTGATTGTCCAGTACCTTATAAGCCAGGCATGATGGTATAATACCTGTGATCCCAACACTTGGGAAGCAGAGGATTGATGCCAGTTGAAGGCCATCCTGTGCTACATAGTGAGTTCATGACCAGCCTGAACTACAGAGTGAGACCTTGTCTCTCTCTATCTCAAAAAGGAAAAAAAAAACCCTCTCACTTTGATGATCTAATGATAGCAATAATACACATAAATATCTTTGTAACACAAATTTGGAGTTACAATTTTTGATCCCTAAAATTTTAATGATGAAATGAGTCATATATTGAATGAAGTAAAAAAAAAGACAACTCAAGATTGTGAAAATCTTAGGAAAACAAAAAATAAGCAAACAACAACAACTATGTCCAGTCATTTACATCTGCACTTGGAATGTGAGAGGTCAAAACCCCTCAAGCCTTCTGGGCTTGCTTTAACTGACCTTTCTTTCATTTGGGAAAAGATGTCAAATAACAAATGTGTTGTTTGTTAAAATATCATGTAACTGGTTTCTAAATTCTGATTCTAATGTTCCTGACCTTGTTCACATAAAATTCTAGTTCTTGCATTAATGATTACAAAGTATACAGCGTGCCAACTTGGAAAGTTCTGTCTTTAGTGAAAAGGCTCCTTTTTCCTCAAAGAGATTGATGAAGACAAAAGAATTGTCACTGAGAACTGACTCAACCCCCAGTTTCCCTGATGTTTAAAAGATGAACTTAACATCTTGCTTAATGCATTTTCAAGGATGTGTCTGATTTATGTGCTTAATGTGCGCTTAAGACATATTAGATTTACAAAGCTTGCTTGATTAGAAGGGAGTCTTTCTTTTCTGATCCATTATGATTGGTTTGTCAAACTCAGAGAATCCACCAAATGCAGCTTTTCTATGGAAGGCGGCGCTGTGAAGCGCTTATGGGCCCACTGCTCTACAAAGCTTGGGTTGTGGCTTCGGTTTCCACCAGCTTGTAGCTTTTGGCAAGTCTCTAACCTACCAAGTGTCACTTTTTTCACATCTAGTATAAGGATACCAAACACGACTATCTAACAGCAATCCTGTCAGCATGAAGTAAAATACTATTTCTGAAGCC
Source organism: Ctenodactylus gundi (assembly GCA_004027205.1). Lineage (NCBI taxonomy): Eukaryota > Metazoa > Chordata > Mammalia > Rodentia > Ctenodactylidae > Ctenodactylus > Ctenodactylus gundi. Next base: position 176,679 of record PVKB01003360.1, read on the forward strand.
TTTGGCAGAGTTTCTGAAACATGTTCTGAGCCTATAATAACACCTGTGTATTTGCTGTTAACAATCTAATAGTGCATATGTATTTGGATAGCATCTTAGGTCTACTTTGAGGAGGGTGTGGAAGATAAGGTTCTGACCTCATTTTTCTGTGCTTTGTATTATTTCGCAATGTTATAGTTTGATTTTCTCCCTTCTCACTTTTCTCTTTCCATCTCTTCTCTCCCTATTTATCTTCTCTTCTATCTCTCACTTTGTTGTTTTTCATCCATAATCACTTCTCTTTAATTATAATAATTACTACCTACTTGGAATCAAATGCTTTACATGTGTGATGCCTCTAGAAACAAAACAAAAAATTATTATTATTAATTTTCAAATGAGGAAATTAGATCAGACCTTTCGTAAAATGGGGCATCTGCATGCTACAGGTAGGATTCAAACGTAGTATTTCTAGCCAAAAGCCTTGGCTATACTTTTATATATCATATATTTTAGCTAGTCCTCCTAAAGTACCCTGGAATTCAATGGCACTTGAGGTTTTGCTCAGATGAACGATACTTTTACTTTAGCCTGAGTTCACCCAGGTATCTGTCGTCAGCTGTGTTTTGAGTGAGACAACTTCACAGGTCTTCTGAATTGATGTTTCTGAATTGTAGCTCAGGTGAAATAACTGGGTGCTGTCCACATGCTCTCTCGTACCCCCTCAGAGTAGACCTGATGTGCTCACATGGTGTTTGGTGGTCAGATTAGGGAGATAGTACCCACCCTTTCATGAATTTAGTAGTGAAGTTCACATTGCAAAGCATGTAGGTGTGAGGAAAGGTGCAAGATTGAGAACGTTGCTGTTTTGTTTTGATTTTCCCATCAATTTTCTCACCAGTCATCTTGGCTCCTTTGTTTGCTCCAAGCACTTTGATTTCTTGGCCTGTATTCGTTTGTCTCCAAATTGCAATAATTCGAATGAGTATCAGAGTGCTTGTTTATTTGCTTGTCCTGGTCAGTGCCAAGGATTGCAACTGGCTTTAAGCAGAGCAGAAAATTAATGGCAAAATTTCTCATTAAGAACGAGTCCACAGTTCAGTGTCTACACTGTGTTGCAATAAAACAAATGAAAAATAGAATTTTTTTACCATCTGTCTTTATTTTACTAACCCATTCTTTTGACATCCCCACGAAAGCCATGCATGAGGTAGCAACAGGAAAAAAAATCTACACAATAATTTGCAAACCACATATTTCTGTTTTTTTATGGCTGAAAGAGGAATACAGCTTGGGCTGCATAGGCCTCTGGCAAAAGTGTAAAACCATAGCAGGTACCCACTTCTAAATTTATCTTTGCCTAGAGCTACATCTGATTTATTTTAGGTGTATTTCACCGAGATGCCTAAAGTCGAAATATTATTTACAGAGTAGGGATAGTAGTGTACCACACCACATCTATTTATCCAGAAGGAATGGAGCCCAGGCACCCATTCTTATAAAGGCAGGAAAATATAGCCCCCGTTTCCTTTATTTACAAACTTCTTCCTTCTAGAAAAAAAAAGGTTTAAGGTAGCTTCCATAATTGGCTGCAAGTTAAGCCAATGTGCTGCAAAATGGAAAATCAATCCTTTTGTAAGAGACCTGCCTTTGACTGAGCAGCATCCTCATGTTTAGAGAGAAGAAGGAGAAAGACTCAGTACGTATCGATTCAGGAGTCATTATCACCCATGTTCTGTGATAACAAACCAGCTTTTTGTTTCCACTATACATTTGTTTGAATTAACTGGAGAATATAAGAATGCAAAGCACCATACTCATCTCTATGGGGAATCCCACCTGGACCATTGAATCTGATCTGCCAGGAATCGATGTTTTCTCTCTGAATTTCTCTGGGACACATTTACAGACATTCCTGACCACTGTCATTCTTTTCTTCCCTGTCAAGTGGTTAGAATTGTTTTGCTAGAGGAATTTTGTTCTTGCCAGAGGAAACTCTGGAACTTCAAAAGCTTGACTCCAAAAACCGGTCTCTGAATTCTTCATTTTCATTAAATAGTCAGTAAAAATTTGTTTCATTCTAGAAGACAGCAAGCAGAGACGTGCCTGTACTGTTTCTAAAATTTCATGGTAGGGAATTTACATGGAGAAGAAAGAACTAAGATAACTTTCTATAAAACTCCTCAGTGACCTGCAAGAAAGAATTAGCTATTAAAGTGAGTTCAATAAATGCCCATTGAACACCAGAACCCACCAGATGCCTCCCTAGATACCATTAATCATATCAAGTTATGAAATAAGATACTGTTTCTAAACTCAAAGAGTGTGCAGTGTCACATGGGAGATGGGCCACAGTGAGGCGGGTCATGGGGAATACCACTAGAGGAACCGGATCTAACTGCAACTCAACTCAGAAGTGGAAAAGTTTGTTTCTTATCAGGAACAATGAAGAAAAGCTGTGTGGAAGATAAGACACTTGAGGCAGAGCTTCTCTGGATATGTTTAATACCAGCATTGCCTGGTTGATACGCTTGTTTTCATTTCATATCGCGCAACATCTCTTTTTATCCAAAGTTAACCTACCATATGTAACATAGGTACTTTCACTATCTTTTTTCCATTGGTTTCTCTTAGCGTTCCTTTACAATTCCCTCTAACTATCCATTTTAATCATGTTCTTTCTTTTTATGAAGGAAGACGTTGCAGAAACATGCCCAAGTTTTACCTGTGTTAAAACCAATGAGGCTTATAGTGGAAGGAGTAAAGGAAAATTTCTTTGCTTTCATCTTCTTTCCTTCACCCCCAAACTTCCACTTATTTTTTTTCCCTCAAGCCTCTACATACAGCTCTCTCTAGACTTGTTTTTAACTGTGGAAGGAAGGGACAGATACAATTTCGAGGGGGTTATTATGTAAAGCGCTGTCTTGAATGGTTAGTTTTTAGTCCCTGTAGTTGGTTTTCCTTAAGTAGGATACCAAGCTTCAATTCCCCGTGAAATAGAGGGAAGGTACTCATGTACCCGCAATAATTTCTGTCCCTAAGAAGGTGTTATAAATAATTTAAGTATATTCCTTTACATCCCTCTTTGCTCCTTGTTGTGGTTTAAATCTAAAGTGTTCCCTAGGGACTCATGTATTAAGGGCTCGGTCCTCAGTGCAGCAATTTTCAGAGCTGGGGCATGGAGAGATGACTGAATCCTGCTAGTGTCAACTCCATCACTGGATCAAACCCATGATGAGTTGATGGCTGAATGGGCTACTAGGAGGTGAGGCGTTTTGGAAGAGCTGGCTACTGGGGATGTGCCTCAGAGGGATGTGTCCTGTTCCGCAGCTCCGTCTTTCTCTTTGCCTTTTCTTTTCTCTCTCTTTTTTTTCTGGACACCATGAATTAGGCAGCTGTCCTTTGCCATGCCATCTCTGCCGTGAAGAACTGACCTTGGAGTCTGAAACCACAGCCACAACAAATCTTTTCTCCTTTAAGTTATATATGTCAGAAATTTTATCCAAGCAACAGAAAGATTTATTCCTCAACACTCAAATGCCTTGTAGAATCCAACTGTCCCCACAGAATCTGAACTATAGACTCACAGAGAAATGTTTCTGCGTTTCTGCATCTGCCACAACCACCAATCAACCCATAACACATCAGAGAAACAGAAATATTCCTCACTGGTTTCTTTGGCAGATGGGCAAAAGTAGCATGAATCGTCTATGTTTGACTGGACCTAATTCAGATACTTAGGTCTTCATATTATAAATTTTGGCATATACTCAAAGTGAGTTTTAAAAATCTGTAGTTTTATAATTTTTCAACCACCTTCACTGAATGCCTGTTATATGGCTGACATCGTGTTGGAAAATGAGGTACACAAAAATGATTAAGATAAGAAACCTGTTCTTGAAGAGTTCTCAGGCTTGATGGCTGCACAGACACGTAAAAATAATTTTGTAAAGTGTTATAATTGTAGATAAATGGAAACTGCTGTTAGATTATAAAGGAAAGAGAGCCCAGGTTCTGATAAGGGAGTAACAAGAGGAACTTCAAAGAAAGAGAAGTGGTCAATTTCCTCGGGAAAAAATAATAGTTTGGTAATAAAAGTCAGAGAAGCCATTGTGAAAAAGAAAAAGAGGCAGGAGATAATCTAGCAGCCCACGGACACATAAATTGTACATCATTGCCAGTAAAAGGATGGAGGTGGTGTATGTTGTTGAAAAATACAAAGTTGTAAATTTTGATACAAATTTTTAAGCGCTTCTGAAAAAGTTATAGAAATGGAATTAAAAACTGGGGAGACTATGCTGAATGAAGTAGGTCATAACAGGGTATTATCAATGTCCACATTGAAAGAAGAGGTAGTACAGGTGGGTCCCGTTCCAGGCAGACAGTAAAAGCACGCAGGGAAAAGGGAGAAGTGTGCTTTTTAAAGGGAAAAGTAGAGGCTGGAATGCTTGGGACAAAAGGACTTGGAAAGGGGTGTCAGGGAGGAGAGGATCAAGCTTTTGTTATCTTTTTTTTTTTTTTTTTTGGTCTCATGGTACATGTTGTATCAACAATAAGGTAGGGGCCAACGGCTGTTGTCTTGTAAATTTCTGAAGCAGCTCATTTTGAAGTAGAGAATGTGACTCCAGCTGAAGGCTGAAGTGTCCTCTCCCTGGTTACATCGCGTTCCATGGCGGGGGGGAACTACAGAAGGGCGGGGCTACGAAACCATTGGCATGAAATCTGGACGGAAAGATTTTAGTGAATCAAGGTATACTCACCTGAAAAAATACAATAGAGAAAGCAATACTGTGTGGATTAAAGATACGTATAACCTTTGCTTAATCCCTGAAAGTAAGTAAGTACGCCTTGAATGGGTTGTGAAAGCAGAAGCCAGTTTGAAGTGGGTTAATTAGCAGCACGCAAGCTCTGCTTCGTAGTTGTATGGGGACGGAAACTCTCTCCTCTGCATGGGTCTGCCACCATCTTCTAGACCTAACTCTGTAATGAAATCAGAAATCATGGAAAAGCCAGAACACGGAGGATCTCACGGGGGTAGGAATAGGGGGAGGCCCCGAAATCATGCTTCATGCATATTCTACCAGTTGAAGTACAGAGAGGGGCGTGGCCTCCTCTCACTGCTGGGGTGCCGGGAAAACATAACGGAGTAGCACACGACGGGAGGAAGACACAGGGTGGGAGTGACGAGCACAAAGCAACGTCTATCTCCACCGTTTCTCCTGAGTCTTTTCTAGAATTAGAAAAAAGAGCGACGGTGATTTCTAAGCAAAAGAGACATTTAGCAAAGATTTTTATGCAGGGACACAAGAACTTGCCTTCTTAGCCACAGGTGGTGGATCCCCTGTGCCTTCCAGTGTGAGGGAAAGTCTTTACAGGTGGCTACAGCATCGTCAGGCCCACACACAGAGGTGGTCATGGATGAGGTTAAAAGTTGGAGAAAAAACATAAAACCGAAAACCATGAATGATGACTATTAAGGGACATTCTCTTTGGAAAAAAGAAATATACTGCAGTGCTCCAGACACTGGTTACTCAGACAGACAGGGCTGGAATCTCATCAAGTGGCAGCTACATATCTGACGGTATCAGTGGTGGCGAAGGCAGCGAGTGTAACTGCCCCTCTGGATATAATTACAGCCAACGAAGCAGAGTGTGTTGATGGTCTGCAGAGCACAGGAACCCAGGGAGAAGGTGAGTGTGTCAACACGTATTTTACAATAGGCAATGAGAGAATGAAGCACAGGTCTTCAAAACTTTCAGAAAAGAAGGAAGGACTGTGGGAACTAGCGGCTGTCACAAGAAATAGCTTAAATAGGATGGAAGATTCAAAGCTGGAAATCCAACCGTGTGATTCATCACAAGGATTATAGATAGGGAAGAACAGAGAAAATCAGCTAAGAAGACCCCTGTTACATCTTGGGTCACTCAGTGAGCTCTATTAAAGAAAAACAAACAAACCCCTCTATGAGTTAGAAACAAGACAAGTGTCAAGCCTAAAAAGAGGTGTGTGTCTGAAGGAGAATTGGGATAGCAAATGAGCGAAATTCACTTAGACTTCTACAGCAGGCAAGGCAAAAAATTATGTTTAATACAAAATAGACACTGAAGACAGCAGGTGGACATAACAGGCCAAAAAGTAAAAGCTAAGCATGGCCCTACACACCTCTAATCCAAGCCGTGTAGGGGTCTGATATTGGAGGATCCCAAGTTTGAGGCAGGGAAGGCAATTTTGCTAGACCTTGCTTCAATATTTAAAAATAAAATAAAAATAAAAGTACTGGGGATGAGCTTAGACCTCCCTGGGTTCAATCCCTATACCAGTACAATCCCAAAACCAAACCAAATCAAACCAAAATACCAACAACAAACAAATAAACAAAAATCAAAGATATCACATCTGTTTGATTACAGCAGAAATTGGTGAATTTACTTTAACAGAGAAGAGACAACTCTCCAAGTTCATATTTTCAAATATTTTCCAAATATGTCTACCCTAAATTTAAAAATCTAGACCAAATACTGCTTTTATTAACCAAAGGAGAAAAAAAAATCCAGTGGAAAATGGGCAAACTTTTTATAAAAATGAAATAAATAAATTTATGACTCTATACCTGAGAACGCTAATCCAAGGCCATGGAGAAAAATTAATAAGACATTATCATGTTGAAATTATTTATACTTATTGATCACTTTACAGACTGGAAGGGAAATCTCCAAAGTGAAAAGAGAATTTTTAAAAAGTTAATATCAGGAAAATAGATAATGAGGAAGAAATAGCCATAATTTAGTTTGTCTACCATCTACTGACAGATTTCAGAATACATAAACAGATTTTTAACAGACATTTGGAAAAGTAAGCCACATTCACATCAATAAAGCATACGTTTATAAGACAACGTGTGCCAAACTATCTTTATTTCCATTAAATAGTGCTGATAAGTATTACTATTGCATGAACCATGTAGAAATGTGATAAGCAAACAGAATTGGAGAGGTTTACATATGAGAAAATGTATTTAATTTTTATGTTCAAGATAATTTAGCAATCAAATGACTATTTTTATGAAAAACGCATTACCAATAAGTCTAGACAATATTTTTACCACTTAGAGAAGCTCTATTCTTTGCTCTCTCTGTCCACCGTTAACATGTCATAATTCCCTTATTTCTTTACAATTTGCATACACTCACAAATAGAAGAGTATTGGAATTTACCAAACTTTCATATCCTGACACAATATATATCATATTTGATTAACTATCTTGAATATATTTTCAAGATTCTAACACACATTTATCATTACCTATGTACAAATTTAACTCAAAATTTTGCTGAGTTTTGTAGAGGATTTGATTATATAAAATGCAATTTACATTTTTTTCTTTCAGTCAGTTTCCTCAAACACGTTTTCTCACCTTTGTGTCTGAGTCAAGAATAAAAGTGGTTTTCTTCAGACAAACTCTCCTCACGGTTTATATTTGTATGATGGTGTTCCATGGCTCCTTTTGAGTGACAATGAATTACTATACAACGTACTAAGTCCTACTCCTTGGATTTTTTTGATTTATTACAGGGCTTTTTTCAGTCCTGAATGTGGACCTGTCTCTTCCTTTCTTACTTTTATTATATAAAGCATGAGAGTATGCAGAGCTTAGAAACACAAATATTTCAGAGTTCAAGAAGTCCCAGGTAACTAGAAAGTTCCGAATTTTTATAGTTTAAAAATATATTTGGTGTTTGCATTTGCCATATTCACTATATAACACAGCCCTGGAGGGGCCTGCCCTTCCCTCATTTATCCATGCGTGCTTCCCTGGCCTGGTAGCATAGAGAGCTCACCCTAGCCAGGGCTATTCCAGTTGGTAGAGACACAGCGGCAGAGACTGTCAGGTCCACAGTGACCTAAAATTAACATGTAAACAGTGAACGAAGTCATTTCTGAATTTGAATCTGGGGAGTTTCAGCCATCTTAAATTTTATCAATTCTGGGAGTTTCATATTTCTAAAAACTGCCTGTACACTCCTAAAATTTTTCATTTCGGATTAGGGGAGAAAGACAGGAACACTTGTCATTGATATACTCTTAGGAAGATCGCAGACCCACTTCTACATCAAATCCTGAGTCTTCCCAGTTCATTTCAAGAAATATGGACCACAGGCAAGACTGAAATGGCCTGCCGTGAAAATAATGTTTCTGGAAATGAGATTATATAAAAATAATCTCTGAAAAAAAGAGAAATTTAGCCTGGAACAAAGTTATAGAGTCCAAGAACTACCTTTGTAGATATTTGGAAGTTATTGGGTGAGGTAAGACAGAGGTGTGGGGACGAAGAGCAGTGGTTAAATTCAGGTCTCGGTAATGTCAGCCTACACTATGCTTTGCATTTAAATTCAATGCCAATACTCAAAAACTGGGAGTTTTCTACACAGATTAAATTTTATGCTTTTTCTTGAAGAATTGGAAAATCTTGGCTCAGAGTGCATGTCCAGCTAGGTTGAAACATTGCATTTGATTCCCCAGCTCCACGTAACCTGGGCATGGTGGCACAAACCTGTAATCCCACCCCTCAAGAGACTAAGGCAGGAAGACTGCTGTGTGTTTGAAACTATCTGGGGTAGTACATAGTGAGTTCAGGATCAGACCAGACTAAAAAATAATTGGAATATCTGCCAACTGGCGGCCGTGCTTTTTCACAATGGTTGCTAGAGCTGGGTCTTCCTGTAAAGAAAAAGAATTTTTTTTTTTTTGGCTTAGTTCGCCAAAGTCACCAACATTCTTTATTTTAATTCCAATTTGATATCTTACACCTAAACCAAGTAACTTATATAATTATTTTTCCAACCTTAGTATCTCATAGAGCAGAACTAGAGCAAGGCTTGGTAGTATTAATAAGATATATTTTTGTTCAATGAAATATATATATATATATATATATATATATATATATATATATATATATACACACACACACATACATACACACACACACATGTATGTATGCCCAACAGTGGAGTTACATGCCTAAGAAATTTATATAGAGAGCATTATGTAGATTTCTCAAAAAATAGATATGCCAGTTGCCCCAGAGATACCTCTTTCCAGAAGAGTTAAAAACATTGTATGACAGAGATACACGTATATCCATGTTTATACCACCACACTAATGGCAACTAAATCATGGAAGATAATAAAACATCCATCAGTAGATCAATGAATAAAGAAAATTATATATATAAACACATATACATACATACATACATACATATATAGATTTATGTCATTCGCCGGTAAGTGGATACAATTTGAGGCCATCATGGCTAGTGAAGTGAACCAGACGTAGAAAGTTAAACAGTGCATGATTTCTCTAATATGGGAAACCCAGAGTATAAATAATAGAGTCAAATGGGTGAGATGTTGGGAGTCAGGGAGAATGAGGAAGGGAGGGAGGATGTGGAAGGGGAGGGAAAAGGGATGTGAAGTTGACACAAATTATATATCCGCAAAATTTTCAAGCTCGGTGTAACTATTGTGTATTGCCTATACATACTAATAAAGAAAGGGGAGAAAATGAGTTAGTGAGCTGCCTGGTACTATAAACGTCAATGGACACCCTGGGGAAAATGTGTAATGAATGTCTGAATTCAGGCCATGTGTTCAGTGTATCCCTTTTCCACATTCCATCATAATTTTTATAATATGGCAAGGTGGAGGAGGGAGAAGAAAATATTAAGAGACATAGGAGACAGAGAGTGAGAAAAAGAGAGAGATAGAGAAATAGAAAGAGAAAGGGAGGGAGGGCAGGACAGAGGGGGAGAGAGAGAGAGGGAGAGAGAGAGGAGCAAGACACCGGGAGAAAAGCAAGCAGCCTCAATAAAGAATGCCAATAATGTGCAGAAGATAATAGAGACAAAGAAGCCTGTGACTGATAGCTCACTCTTAGACAATGCTACACTTGGTTGTGACAATCGCAATTAGAAGAGGTGTATCTTGGTCAGCTGTTTTGATGCATTTGGTGGCCAATTGAAAAAGTGAAAAAGAAAAATTTTTCCCAGGCAAAGCATCAACACCAGTTCCTGAAAGGGCAGTGTCTCATGGGCTCCTCAGTTTAGTAGAGTTATTTATACAATATGCTGTCGTCAAATCATTTGTGGCCCAAGGTAGATTAAATCTGATCTGGTTTTCATCATTATAATTGCCAAACCGCTGTGTGCATTGCATGTTCTTCTTAATCACAAAACCAGTGTTTAAATACAGACTAGCGTATTATGACACATACAGATATGTGATGATTGCTAGTGTATGGCTATGGTTTATTTAGAAAATGTTTCACACTTCTTCTATTGATAATAGAGGGGTAAGAAGTGAAGGGATCAGAGATGAAGGATTTCTGGGTTTTGTTTTGTTATAGCTTTTCTTTTCTTTCTTTCTTTCTTTGTTACAGCTGCTGGGAGCCCTGAAAGGAATTTTAGCTTCTTGCATCCTTAGTAACTTAATTGATTGTAATTCAATGGGGGATGAAGAGAGGAAGGTAGATTTGCTTTAACCTTAGTAAAATATCTTGATAACATGGTGCTTTGTTGAATGCTAACCTGTACTCTATATGTGTCCTAAAAAGCCGGCTCTGAAGCCACCCACAGAGTGGCCAGGAAGAGCTTATAGTACCTCTAGTCATGCTATTCAGGAAAGAAGAGAAATGTAGATTTTTTTTTTTTCCAGAACAGGGAATTGAGTACAATTCAGTGGTAGTAAAAATAAGAAAGAATTATGACCCAGGTAGTAAAGCATGATGGATGGTTTGGTGAAGGCCAGTTGGCGTTTTTATTTACCCTTTCCCATAACAGAACAACAAGAAGGCACTCATTCAATCGGGGGAACCGAAAACCCGCACGTTCAAAACAAATGGTTGGAAACTTCACAGCCTGTAATGAACCCAAGACACTGGCTACAGATTGTCAAGGGAGATTAGTGAAGCAATTAAACATTTGTGAATGAATAATGATAGCATTTTACAACCCAAAGAGTTGGAAGAATTAATTCTGTAATTCACAGGTATGGCTGGCTTCTTTTCTTTAAAATGCATATATCTATCTTCCAACTTTAAAAAAAGTCTGATTTCAACTGCATATTAAGAGCACTATTTTACCCTCCAGCAGATGGGTATGCTCTTGTCCAGAATCATTACATTGACGAGGAGGGGCCGTGTTGGGGGTCTCGGGATTCTTGAGGCTCAGCATAGTGTCGTACGTACAGCTGGGATTTATTACTGCAGTGAAACACCAAGGACACGCAGCTGTCGCCTAAGGGGAAAGGCACAATCTGGCGGGATTCCTGCAGATATCTTGGTGTCCCCTCCCACCCATGACAAGTCACACAGGGCACACCGTTCCTACAGCAGTAAAATCACAGCAACAGGATTTTGATGCTTTTGCCCATGAATGTCCAGGAGAGGATAAACATCCACAGTTTTTATTGGGGGCTGATCCCAAAGGCACAGTCCAAATATACTGAAATTCTGGATTCTCCAAAATAAAGGGTTTGTGCGGCACGTGCTATATGTGTTTTCACAAACAGTTCAGCATAGTGATTCGCTCACGTTCGTTGTTTCTTGATCAGAAACACCCAAGAGCCGAGGTCTTAGGTGCCAGCCAAGGGCCAGACTCACAAGTACATTTTGCTGTGAGTACCCACCTCACATCTTCTATGTCAACTCTTCTCTGTGTGGAAGTAGATGTAAAAGTGGGCTGTTGACATTCTAGGAGTTAAAGGGTAATTAATTTTAGATCTGAAAGAAACCGATGTCAATTTCTACAGACTAAATTTGAGTAAAAAACAAATTATTGAACAATGTAAGACAGCAAATTATTTTTGTTATTTTGAAGCAGAGATAAACATTTGATAATCTAGTTCTGTGAAACTTCATTTTCTTATCTTGCCCTTTATCGACTGGCCTATACACTCTTCCACCAAAGCATTTGTAGTCTAGGCATGCCATTAATTAAACTAAAAATGGGAACAATTCAGAATCTCCAGAAATCCTGAGCTAACATTAGTCCGGCTGTTTGTTGCTTCCTTATGCTGCGACTAATATGCTTTTTCTGAAAGGTGACCTTTAAAATTGCTTGATATTCTACCATACGCACAAGCATACAAATGCTTCATGAATTTCCAGTTTCTAAATGTATCTTAAGTCTCCAGGCTTTAGAATTGGAGTACAGCAATGGATCTATTTCAAGGTTGGAGAGTGAAATCAGGAGGACTGGGAATGGAAGGAATAATGTATTTCACTCAATATAATTGAATGATGATTTTTCACACTAAGGAATAAAAGTCCAAAAATATTTTAAAGATAATTACCGCTCAATATAAACCATCACCTCTAGATGTAAATATATTTAACTGAGTAAATTAGAACACAACTTGTAGTGCCTTAGAAACTTGTATCATATCTTAAATATCCATTAAGTATTCATCGTAAATGGTATGTTGGAAGTCAATGTCTAATTTTTGTATAAAATTTGTATACATCCAATTGTATTCTAGAATCTGTATGCCTCAAGTCTAGGCTGTATTAAAATTAAACTTCATGATCTTTTTGTTTCTACCCATGTGGTATACACACACATAAACACACACACAGGTACACACACACACACACACACACACACACACACCCCAAATTAATCTAAGGAGCTCGTCAATGCTATTCCACATGTACAAAATTTTTAGGATGCTTGTTTTCAGCTTGAAAATGAATCCACAAATCTTAAATGCTACTCTTATCCTCTTCGTTGCTTCCACTTTAACTCACTGGTTTAGGAACCAGCTGCCCAGCCTGCGACTACCATGTTGGAACTACAAATATGACTTGTTCTTCTGTGTCTCCCAGCTAGAGAGGACTATCCAGAATGCCACCCTGCCTTTCTCCCACGCCTACTTTTAAAACCTTACCCATTTTAGATCTATAAATGGGAGGCTTTATGTATTGGTGATTTATTGTGGTTTGGATCTGGAGTGTCCCCCCAAAGCCTCATGTTATGGAAAATCTGTGCTGTCAGGAGTTGGAGGCTGGCTGGAACGGGCAGATGCTTGACTTGGAGGGGTGTGTGCTGGTTCCACTCGCCCTCCCAGACTTGTCTCTGTCCCCCCATACTGTGAGGGTCTCTGTCTCCAAGACACCAGCTCCAGCTCCAGCCCGGGCCCCAACCAGGGGCTCCGTGCCATGTGATTCCACCATTTCCCAGCTGTCCACACACTGGTAAACAGACTGTAACCTTCTGAAACTGTGAGCTAAAATAAATCTTTTCTCCCTAAAGCTGAGAATGTCAGGCATTCTATCCCAGCAAGGAGAAAGAAACTAAGACAAGGTCTTGCTTACAGCTTTGATGAAAGAAGTGTTCTTGGAGCCCTTTGAGGAAAGTCAGTTAAGTATCAGTTTCTCTGTTCTCCAGTCCTTTATAGTACTATTCTGCCTTCCAGCTGTGGCTATGTCTGCACCTTTGTCCTGCATGAGCCACCACGCCAAGAGCACATTAGGGCAGGTTCCTGGGGCAGCTGCTATGACATCGAGTCCCACATCACACAATCTTGCCATATAATGCTGTCCTCACCTCCCCCTCATGATCTGCTCTTGCCCCCCACGTTACTAAGTCTTTCAGTCATTTTGCTTAGCAAACTATTTTCTCCCCAAGCAGAGTTCATATTTTCCTGTTCAGGTTTGGTTGAAACCTGCCCATAGTTGATTGTTCAGAGGCCTTAGGGAGAGATAAGGTAAAACAGGCACATGTTCAGAATAACCTACTTCAGATTATTTCTTAAATGAAAAATAATTTGCCAAATAAATATGAATAAAATATTCATGAATCTCCATTTTAGAGATATAAACACAACCCTTTCCATAAGTCCTCCTAGCAAAGTAAAAATGTTTCTCTGGGAAAGATATCAGGGCTACTTCTGATGACGCCTGTGTGCTGGGCAATAGGGTTCAAGATCCTCAGGATTGTCGCTCAACTCAACTGTTCTCAGATTAGATCGTAGTTGCTCCGAAAGCTCTCCCGAGAGCTCTAACCTTCTCATACAGCATCTATTAAGGCTAGGCATTCATTTCCCTCTGTAGCTCTGCCACTTTCGCAATTAAATCCTTGGCATGAATTTCAGCGTGATGTGACCCTTGCTGAAGGAAATAAGGACATCTTTAGACATTTCCGTGGCTACTACCGGCTTTCATAGCTTGTCATTTTCTTTAAGGTTTCCAAAGCAACTGCTTTGAAATGAAGCCAGTGCTCTTCACAATCCTTATAATTACCACTGTCCTCACACTGTTTACATCCCTGAATTACTACATGAGCTAGTGTTTCATCTTTCCCTGGCACTTCATTCCAATCCATCATAGGTGAGGGTTTTAGTAGTTTTGTTGCTACAGTTTGCCAAGAGTTATTGCACGCAATTATCACCACGGTTGGGGTCTTTTATGGCCAGTTTGAGAATAATTCCCATCTAGAATCCCGTAGATTAAAATGATCTGATTTAAAATCCTGTAGGAGATATATTGCGTAATCTTGAATCATTCAGCATTTTTTTAAATCAATACCTGTTTTTGCTCTCTGTCTCTCTGTCTCTCTCTCTCTCTCTCTCTCTCTCTCATTCCTGTTAACTCAACATGGTCTTAAGTTTTCTCATTTGTTACGCAGGTTGGAAGATTTGGGGGAAAGGAAAACTCAATGAGCTTAAAAGAAAAATAATTTTCCAAGTAAATATGAATAAAATATTTATGAATCTCCGTTTTAGAGATATAAATATAACACTTTCCTCTCCTGAAGTAAATCTGTTTTTACATTGATATGTGTCTATTTTTTTAGTTGGGAAAGATTTTCTGCTAACAAAAATCTAAGTAGATAAATTTGTAGGGAAACATTGATCCGTTTTCTTTGTCGTTACTCTACCTCGGTCTGTAACACGGGAACTGCACCGTGTGGGAGCACAGTGTTCGTCCCCCTGCTTTTCTCCATGGCACCTCTCTGCCCTCAGAGAGACAATGGAGATATGGGAGCACACTCTGTCTCCTAGGTTGTCCTGTTTGCAATAATTGCCTTCTCACAGTTAATAGTCACCTTCCAGGTGGCAGGAATGCCACTGGGGAGTGGAGGCATATCTGCCCAAAGAGGTGGGAGCAATTTTCACCTTTGGAGTCTGTGGCTGAATAGGTGAATATTATCTCTGCAAAACCAACTGGTCGAATCTCACCTTGCCATGGTTCTAATGTCTAAACTGGACTGTGTCAAAGTAAACTGAAGACTTGCTGTTCCAGAACCTGCATTTTTCTTGTGAACTGCATTTATAAAAGGGGAAAACAACCTGGAGTTGTGGCCCAAAGTGATTTATTTTTCTAACGTAGATTTGATGTAATGAGAGCTAGGTAATGAAGTCATAGGAAAACGTAATTACTAGCAAAGTTTTGAGCAGTAAAATCAATTTCTTTTAAACTGCCAGATTAACTTAATAAATTTTCACAAGATTTTTAGGTACCACTTTTAAGTAAAATTAAAGCATTAACTGATTCAGAAAAAAACATAAAAATTGTACATATTAATGGTATACCATACGATGTTCTCATATATGTATACATTTGGCTCATGTTTAATTTATGTTAAATTATCTCTCTTCAAATACCTAAAATTATTCAAACTTCATTCTTTCAGCATTTTGTATTGTATAGGGCATAATTGGTATCTGAAAAAGAACCCAAATAGCCAAAATGACCTTAAGCAAAAAGAACGAAGCTGACCTCAGCTCTCTGATGCACTCCTGGAATCACAGAACTCTGAGAGGCTCAGGCCGGAGGATGACTAGTTTGAGCCCAGCATGAGCAACTTGGCAAGGTTCAACCTCAAAATAACAGCAGCAACAACAAATTTTAGAAGGCTGTAGGCATAGAATAGTACAAAGACCCTGCATTCAATTCTCAAAAATAAAAAGCTGAAGATACCACACAACTTGATTTCAAAATATACAAAGTTATGATAATCAAAACATCATGACATTGGCATTAAAAACAAAGGTGCTAAGAACATACATTGGGAGAAAGAACTTTTTCTAAATAAATGATGGTGGGAAGATAGAGTACCCACCGGCCAAAAAGTGAAAGTTCACTTTAACCACCAGCTACAAAAGAAAAAAAAACTGAAAATATATTAAAGACTTAATTATGAGACCTGAAACAAAGAAACTACTAGAAGAAAACATAGCAGAAATGCTTCAGGGCATTGGAATGGGCAAGGATTTTTACTTTAGACAATGAGTCAGAAGCACAGAAAATAAAGCAAAAAAAGACCAGTAGAGTCACATCAAACTATCAAGCACCTGCACAGCAGAAGAAATTATCAGGGTGAAGGGACAGCCAGCATGTGGGAGAATATATGCACCTGACAGGGGATTAATATCCAGAATAAAAGAAAACTCACAATAACAAAAATGGCACCCTTATTTTCTCAATATATATATTGTCTATCTCAACAGACAATAGCCTGAGTATTTTGTGCACATATATATCGCAACAACATTACAATTCCTTCCCCTCCCCCTTCCCCCTAGACACCCACTATCACACCCATTTGGTTCTATAAAATGCTCGTATTCTCTAATGTGAAAAATCATGTGATATTTTACCTTCCGACTCTTTTCACTAAGCATGATGGTCTCAAGTTGTACGCGTTTGCCAACAAATGCCTCAAACTTATGTGACTTTATAAAAGAGCAGTATTCCATTAATGCACATGGACTACAGTTTTTGTATCCATTGGTCTGTTGATGAATATTTTGACAGTTTAGCTATGGTTAGTTGTGCTGCTATAAACATAGATACACAGGTATCTCCATTATACATTGCTTTTAACTATTTTGGAAAAAGACCCAGAAGAGGTATCTCTGGATCAAATGGAATATTTCATTTCTGTCTTTTTAGGAATTTCCATACTGCTTTTCATAGTAGTTGTGTCATTTTACAGTCCCACTGGCAATGTGAAAGTGTTCCTTTCTCCACACACCTTCTAAAGTATCAATTGCTGTTCGAATTTTTGATAGGCGATATTCTTACTGTGGTAAGATAATATCCTAGTGATATTTTGATTGCATTTCTTTAAAGGTTAAGGATCACGAATATCTTTTTTATGTGTCTGCTTGACCATTTGAATGTCTTCATCTGAAAATTGCCTATTCATTTCAGTTGTTCATTTTTTAATCAGATCTTTGATTTTAAGAGGTTTGTTTTTCTTCAGTTCCTTGTATATTTTAGTTATTAGTCTCCAAAATGTTCTCTCATGTTATTTATTATATAGCCAACCTACTCTCCAACTTTCAAGACAATTGCTCTACTGATATTTAATATGTTTGATTTTCCCCTTGTTCATAAACATCATTCAGATGAATTCTTAGATTTCTTAAATCTTAGAATATGTATCCATGTGCCTCTCTTGTTTTGCTTAACAAGTTGGTTGTGTTTGACTCATGCATATTGTTACAAGAATAATTTCTCATGTTTATTGGTGAACTATAACCATTTATGTGAATATATTATGATCTGTTTATCCATTATTTTATTTATTTACAAGGTTTGGTTATTTTCAAAGAAGCTTTTAAATTTTCTTAGGAAAATCTTCCTGTAGATAATTTTATTGTTCTTGAGAAAGTATCTAAGAGTAAAATGGTCAAGTCATAACATAATCAGATTTATTTGTAGAAAGAACTGTTGGGTTTATTAGTTGGAATTTTTGTCATTTTGCATTCTCACT
The DNA here is from genome assembly GCA_004027205.1 of Ctenodactylus gundi. Lineage (NCBI taxonomy): Eukaryota > Metazoa > Chordata > Mammalia > Rodentia > Ctenodactylidae > Ctenodactylus > Ctenodactylus gundi. The sequence goes on from PVKB01003360.1 coordinate 194,443, forward strand.
AACAGTACATGAAATTTCTTGTTGCTCTTTCTGTATCCTTGCCAACGTTTGGTGTCACTAATCATCTTATTTGAGACTTTCTGATGAATATGCTGTTATTCATCCTTGTGATTTTAATTAGTATTTCTCTGATAACTAGTAAAGTTGACCATCTTTTGTGTGCTAATCAGTTCTTGGTTTTAGCAATTGTATCTGCTTTTGTTGAAGATCTGTTCAAATATGAGATTGCAGTCATGATTGAGTTATAATTACCTTTATATATAAGCATAGCATCCTTGTCAGATGTATGCCATTACAAATATTTTCTCTCAGCTTGCAGTTATTTTTTCTTAATTGTGAGCTTTGATGAATATAAGTTTATAAAACATGAAATATAAACACAATTTGCCATATGATCTTTTTTTCTTTTGTTGGAAATTTTGGACAAGACATCTTTGGCAAAACAAGCAAATTGAAATACTCCTGAATATTTGTTTATTGGATAATCCTTTTTGTGATGACCTTTGAAAGCACCATAGGACAGTCCTTTTGGCTATCATAGAGATTTTGAGGATGGGTATGGAAGAGATGTAGAAGGTACTGTGCCTTTGTAGCTATGTTGATGATACCAAAATGAAGACTCCGGAACTTGTGTTATGAATAGTGAAGTGAAACTTTAAGGACACATTCAGATTGAGAAGGTCTGTTATATACTAGAGCCTATGAACCACATATGGTAAGGTGGTGGCCTTTTCTAGTGCAAAGTGATCAGAGCCTGATGACATCGGGTGACTGCTCTTCGTACGGTGACTGAAAAGGGCAAACATAGGCAATTCTCATGAAGCTGATAGAACTTAACCTCTAAAATCCTTGACCACTTCCAAGAAGGGGCTCTGGGAACATACATAGTTCTTTTAATAAAATGGCAAAAGTAAGATTCATGAATTGAACCAGGTTGAGATCATTATGTTTCTCTACTCTGACTCTTTTCTGATATTTACATTTTTTATTGAAAAGTGGGCTTGCACAGTTCATGAGCTTTATTCGACATATTATTTAAGCTGGAACAGTTTAAATGAAAATTTGTCTAACTTTAGTTTCATGTGATCCATCTATTAAATAAGCCATTACCCATCCTGCGGTACAAGGTTGCTTGTTATCTTGGTGCAGGAAGGGCTCCTAGCTGCCCTCTTCTCACACACTTCATCACGCTTTATGGTGCTGTGACATGCCAGTGCACAGCCAGAGGTTATACAGTAGAAATTTGAAGATGATATTTGATGTGAGACCCTAAAAGCACACACAATGAGGCAAGAACAAGGTTTGGAATGTACAGAGCTAATGTTCAGACAATATTTCAAGGGCTAACTGTGTTTGCTTGTATATAGATACTAGTTTTATATGACCCTAAATATGAGACCTTGACTGAAACATTTTATATTTCCAATCTATACTAACAATGGAAGCTTTAAAATTTAGGGTTGAATTTATTCTGTTTCAGCCAAGAGGACATACAACACTTCTACCAATAAAGAAAAAAAGTGTAACCAAAGAAAAGGAAGTAAGAAAAAAATATTGCAGCCACAAAATCACACGCATTTGTTAGTGAGTTAAAGTATGTAGTATAATTATTTCATTATGCAATTACATGTCTCAGTATCAAGCAATGACTCTACTAGATCCATTTGCCTTTGTGTTTACCTTTATTTACAGATTTTTAAAAAATTAGGAGTGATTAAAAGAATAAGACTCTTGCACTTCTTAATAATCCAGTTAATGAAAAGAAATAAATCACATAACAGCAAGGACATCACTGACACACTGGTTAATTAATACAGCCATTTAAAACATTAATTAACATCAGTTGCTCTTAAGAACATTTTATGTGCCCTAAAATGTTAGATCATACAAAAAATAAAAGGAACTTGTTAACATTTCTAAATGAGCGTGATATAATTAATGATGAGTTTTGAATCTGAAAACACATTTTCTATTCTATAAATAATAATAGAAGTTTCAAAATTTTGGGTTGATTTTATTTCTAAGTATTTACATTTGTATCACATTTGATGATTAAAATTTTGTTTTCTTTCTCTTGAGGAGAAACTCTCAAATTGCTTACCTTCAGATTACTCAACATACACCCTGAGAAATTTCTCCCACAAGAACGGTAGGACATCATTCACATGGGCTGAATACTGTGCAGCATCTTACAAAAATGGTCATAGACACACTGAGTCCTGGGTGAAGCACAAAGCTCCAAACAAACACTTCATTCCACGCATTTGTGTTTGAGTATCATGTTCATTTTAAAGTTTCTAATTTCATTTCTATGTAATTTCAGTCATTGCCAATAAGCTCCTTCAATATCTTCATGGCTCTTACAGTAACTAAGTATGATGATACTCATAAGACCGTAAAAATGATCTAAAACTAAACAGAAACTAAGTAGACACCCATTGGATCAACAATGGACAGGCTGAGACTCATCATTTACAGGCAGAGATGAAGCTTCTAAAACTGTAATTCTGCCTGGGAAAAGACCAGACAGCAATAACTTAGGATTTCTCCCATTTGTTCAGCCTGCACAGATCAAGCATGAAAGTTCAGATCAACAAATACTTGAATAGTGCAGCCTCAGTAAGTGTGGAACTTCAGGAAATAGGATGTCAACAGGAAATTTAGAGTGCCCTGCAGAACGCTGGAAAAGCCATGTCTGGGAACTTTCTACATACGATGCCAGTTGCCTAGACAGCAGCATGCAATCCACATAGAAAACTGACAGGGACCCAGGTAATCTGCAAGGATAAGACCCATGAGTAGAGACAGTCCAATAAATGAGGGGAAGGGTCCAAAAGGAAATAATGAGCACACAGTCTACAATAGCCCTAAAATATGGAGAATTTATATTGACAGCTCAGGCAGCCCTGTACCAGTTCCTTGCTACCTTCCTCAGTGCGGACCAATCTAGTCCAACTCCTTGCCTTATTAGAAAAGGCTGAGAAGTGAACTACTTGGAAACACCCTGGCTCCTTATCCTGCCCAGATAAACTTGATTCACCTGAAAAGAAGGTAATGTGGAGCCACCGTTAGACATCCTGTGGTCTACAATAGAGACAGAAGCTGTGACGTAGGTGGGCCAGGCTTAGTGGAAGTCCCCAGAAGATAAGGTCTGAACATAGAGATTTTGAACCCAGACAGCCCCACTTCTGTACGTAACTAAAAAGCCAATGACCAGCATTTGCTAACCTAGATAGCACCACCAGCAAGAGACAGAAGTGTGTTTAAACATAACTTCCTGAGGCTCAGAGATTCAGCTATAAATCAGAAGTGGCCAGCTCTTCCTAGATGTCAAGAGAAGAGTCACACCAAGCTAACTCTAGTCTTACAACAAAAGGCAGAGGGATGAGGAAGCATGATAACAAGCTGCCCTCCAAAGCCCCTATGACCCCAAAGGTGGCCCAAGTAGGTAAAGAAGAAGAATCAGAACCCCAAAACTTTAAAAGCAGAATAATCAAGCTACTAGATAAAATTCCACAAGTAAGTAAAGTGATCATACACTGTGTGGTTAAGATCTGGAGTGTCCCCCAAAAGTCTCATGTACTTTAATGTTGTGGATTGTCTATGGAACCATGTGATGTTGGTGGATTGGAGTCTGGTCTGGAGGGGTGGATTACAGTTAAATTAGGATTGACGGTGTGTAGTGGCCACACCTGGATGCAGGAGGGGCTAATTACTGGGCAGAGACTTGAAAGGATACATAAGCTGCACCTACCTTCCGGGAGGACGGGGACTAGTCTCAACTAGCCTCAGCTTGTCTTGCTGTTGGTCCGGGAAACCTGCCCCCACCTCTCTCTCTCTGCCATGTACTTCGATTGTTGCCGGCCACCCCTGAATGGACTGTGACCTTCGAGGCTGTGAGTTAAAATAAACCTTTCCTTTCCTAAGTTTGTGGGTGTTGGGTATTGAGTCACAGCAATGAAGAAGTAACTAAGGCAGACACCATGATTAAGTTGGCTTTATTCTGAAATGCAAGGATGGCTCAACATACAGAAATCAATTATTATAGTAAATCCCATAAGTAAAAGCAAGAACCAAAACTACATGGATGCAGAAAAATCCTGCAAAATTCAACATCCATTTACACACACACACACACACACACACACACACACACACACACACACACAATCTGAGAAAAATATTTATAGGAAGACCTTATCACAAACTGGTAGAAGCCATTTATGGGAAACTTATTGCCAACATTGTACTAAAATGGGAAAAATTTAAAGCTTTTTCCCTCAAGTCAGAAAAATGACGGAGCTGTCTATTCATCTAGGTCTTTTCTGGAACATTACCTACTCTGATACCTTCCCTGCTCTTCTGATTTAGAGTAGCTCTCTTATGGACACTGTTCTACTATATTTAACTGAGATATTTTTCTCTAAAAACGTCTTTTTATGTGTTTAGCATTTGCCCTTTCACACAATAAAGTTCGATAAAGTTCAAGCTGCATGAGGATTAGTTGCATTCTTTTCTTTTCTCTCTTTCTATTATGGTTTCAACACTAACTTCTAAGATCGTCTCCAAGGCTTGCGAGATGGATCAACAGTGTTTTAAGATCTCATAAATTCTTCAGGTATACCAACTTCTTGTACCAGACTCATAGATAATGCAAAAGTAAAGAGTAAAAAAGCACATCAAACATTGCATCTCAAAGACATCAACCAAAGAGTACTAAATAGATATCAAGCCTGCATTTTTACTTACTCCTTAGTTTTCAGCCAGTGTGCACATTACAAGGATTGATAAAATCTTCCCTTAAGAGCATATTCCAGTCATTAGTACATTCAAGAATTTAGTGGCACACCTACATCTTACCTAGACTTCAGATCTTTTTACAACTTCGGGTGAAGGAAGAAACAGAAAATGCTACAACTTTTTCTTTAGGACATATTCAGGCTGCTACTAACTTGTAAAGATGGCAAACTCAGAAAATATATGAAAGACACAGCAGAAAAATATGAGAAGCAAAGACAGTAAAAATGTATTTATGTTTACTGCTTATGCATATAAAATACTAGGCATTAGTCTTGTCCTTTTGGGGACAAAAAGCACATGTGTAGCAGGCTGCCACATGAAATTCACTATCTTTGAGGCTATTTGTGATTATCCATTTGATAACAATGAACCTGTATTTTGCCATAAAAATAAAATAAAATAAATACTTTGGATTCTTTAGTGTGATTAATATCTACAGAGAAAGTTGAATAAAATATGTACAAAGAAAGGAAGAGAGAAAAATTTTAAAAATAATTGGTGAAAGCCTGCAATGTTTCCCAATCTCAGTACAAATTTTTCTCTTCATTCTTTCAAGAGGAAAGGAAAGAGAGAAAAATAATAGAAGAAAAGGTCAAGGTAGAGTTATCTGAAGCAAGAAAAATAAACTGGAGTAGGGTCTCAGAGCATTCTGGAAGTCTCAGCTCTGACATAACTATGCAACTGCATGGGAGACTTTAGCAGCTCTCTTTAGCATGGGGTCTCCAACTTCTCCATAATACTGCTTTTCATTTCTGATCTTTGTACAGACCTAATACCTGTAAGTTAAAGATTGGTCCTGTTTAACCTCATGTCTCATATTTCGCCAAAGATTTCCCACGGACTTTATTTTAAAGCCTGTATCTGGAACATGCCCATATTTTGTTTCTACTACTACCATCTCTATAACCATGGTCCTTTCTTTGATTCCAAAATATTTTCTGAAATGGCCCTCCTACTTCAATCTTGATTCCCATACCATGTATATTTTTTATACCTGTTAGCGTGGTCTTTTAAATTACAGATGACACTCTTTAATGAATTTAAATTACTACTTAAATAAAATCCACATTTTCTGCAATGTATTCAAAACCTTATATACTTTGGTTTCTGCCTGCCTCACCACATTTGTCGTTCCAACAGTTGGGTAGGTGCACTGGCAAGTTTTGTAACTTTTAAACCAGGTGTTTGTGTTTTTACTAAGTCAATCTTCCCAGTACTTCCTGAAACAGATTTTCCTTGTCACATGAGTCTATGTCATCCGACTCACTTCTGTTGTACTCTAACCTATAATCCCATTTGATGTTCTCTGCAGCATTTATCAATACCAGAAATTTTAATAACTTATTTGTGTATGTGCACACAAGTTTATTTTGTTCTTCTCCGCTGAATCACAAGCTCATTAGAAATGGAGACTTGTTGTTCACTGTTATTATCTCCAGTACCCAGAATAATACTTGGTGCATGGTGAGTGCTCCCTAAAAACATCCTTGAATGAAGAAGAATGAATGAATCTGTAAAGAAGACTGGGAACAAAAACTCACCTAGCTGGAGGTGAAAGTAGAGTTTCTACATCAGTACAAACACTCAGAGATTTTTCTGTTATCTATCGCAGCTTACTATTAATCACTGAAGTCAAGATACTTCTGCTAGATGATTAGCCCCATCCTCATCCTCAATGGAGGTTTATCATTTGAATTGCTTCAGAAGAGCGACATTTAGAATTTCATTGTCTCTGTATCTGGGTGAAACACTAAATCTCTCAGAAGTATCTGCTAGTAGACACTTAGCATTATTTGCAGAGAATACTCATTTTGCACATCTTTTGCCATTTTACAGAATTGATCACAATTTTATCTCTTGATGATTTTCAGTGACTCACAGCTTCCACCTGCCCTCAATCTGTTTTGAGGCAGAGACAATTAAAGAAAGAGAGAGAATGTGTTAGCAATGCTAGGCCATCTCAAACACTTTAATCTACTTCTGCTTCAAGACTGAGTGCCTTTCATTACACAATGAAAGACGAAGAATTAGACAAAGATTACAGAGCAAGGGCAGAGTGACCTAGCACAGGGACAATGATTCCAGGTGTAAAAACTCTTCAGACAGAGACACAACGATTAAACACAAAGGAATGTAGAAACTGCTTTGGATTTCAATCGTTTAAACTCGATCCCGGGTCTCCGAACAGTATGTGCTGGTCTTCCCACTGCTAGGATGCGATTGCATGTGCTTACATCACTTGCGTGTGTGTTAACCAAGACCGAGAAGGTGATTTCTATATTGAACATCTGCTGGCTCAAAAGAAGTTACGCTTCATGGTACAGTAACGATCTTATTCTTCTCTTTGTTCCCAGAGAGGGGAATATTTTTCATATGAAAGGAGTGGCCTAAAATGGACAGAATGTCTTACTCAAAGAAATGTGTAAATTTAGTTTGCCATGACGAAGAATACGTTTTGAAATTAAATTATGAGCTGTCTTCACTTTCTTAAGCACTTTGAAAATGAGTGACAGTGAATTCTTATGACCAAACTATTGTACAAATGGTATTTTGCTACCTATTTTTTAAAAATTCTGTGTAGATTAAAGCCCATCAAAGAATTTCAGTAAACTTCTGCCCCACCTGTGGCTGTTTTTCTCATCACAGTTATATCTAGAGTTTTTCCATGAAACCACAAAGGTTTATTCAGTGCGAATGCCTCTTTGTCATGCTTGTAAATAGGCATCACGTCCTAAAAAGAGGCACCAAGGTCCCGAACACCAGCATATAGCTAAGAGCCTTTGGAGATTTAAATCTGCCAAGGACAGATGCATTGAGACAAATAACCTCTTAATATTTGAAGTGCTTTTCACAAATATCCTAAGGTACTGTGGTACAAATCACTAAAATAACAACTTTAAAGTTTGAGATATAATTTTTGTATTTTAAGATGTATGGAAAATGCTGGTTGGCTCATAATGCACATTTTTTGTGTCAATTTTCTTTGTTAAAATATTGGCACAGTTATTTCTAAAATATTGATACGTAGTTCCCTGTGCAACTATCACTAGTCTAGACAAAAATATTTTCACTTCAACTAGAATTAAGAAGTTAGTGAACTCATGGATTTAGAAGAAGCTAAAAATGCTAATTTAACTGCATTCTTTCTAAAATATCATATAGAAAACTTACATTTAGAATTATAGAGCTTGCTGGTATAATTGTCACATTTATGAGTACCTTAATTTTCTAGCACTATTTGGTTAGAAACATTAGCTCTTAGCATCTGTATAGGTGGCAAATTTCTTTAAAGGATACAATTTCACATGGTTGTCAAATCCCGGTTTGCAGTTAAGTAGCATTGCTATGCACAATTTGCAAATAAAAATATATGAATTCATGGACACAGTTGAAGAAGGTTTGGCTGAGGTAGAAAGCATCTGCTTAAACCCAAAAGCAATTAATGCCACTCTTGTTCTGCCCAAGAGTGGTGTGCATAGGCAAGTGTACAAATTCATTAGCAGAAACACATCTCACAGATATTTTGCAAGTCAAATTTCTTATCTGTTTTTAAATATTGATTGTGTTGCTTGCAATCTTTGGCAACTAGCCAACTCTAACAACTTCGTTAATTAATGATCTATATTTGCTATATTTCCGCCTAACCCTGTCTACAACTGATAACAAGAAGCGTGCCTGATTGCAAATATTAGCTAAAATTTTTAAATAAATGATCTTGATTTATTAATTCCCTGGACTACATCTGATAGTGGGAGATTTTTATATGCCTCAGGGGAATAGCCTTGATTTGTTGAATGTGAACAAAGAGAAAATTAGCATGTAAACCGTTTCTGTCCTCTATGCCATCCTTTTGATGTCTTCGGTGGGTATGGGAAGATATGGTTATGTTGATCCTAAATTAATTTGGCCTTTCCATATCATTTAATTACTGTATAAACCAAACATTTTCATGTGACTTAGTTGAGTGGAAGCCAAGGCTTGTAGCTTATACATAACATCAGTCTTGACAGATATATGCAATGTTTATTTTTGTAGCTCTATCACTGCAATGACTAGTGTAAGGATAGCAACTGTATTTTTGCATTTTCCCCATTGTGTGCACAGAGAGCAAGGGCTGTGATCCAGGTCTATGCCAAGACTTGTTACATTTGCAAAATCACTTGGCTGGCTCTTCTTCCCTTTTTCACTCTAGTAGAAAATAAATAAATAAAAACATACACACCATGGTAATCTCATTAGCCAATGAGGTTGTCAAGTTGCATCTTTCAACATTTGAACATAATAAATAATGTACTTTTTATGTGTTGCTCCAAATGAGGATATACACTTCCATAGAAATTTCTGAAATTTCCACACAGAAAAGCATATAACAAACTAGGAACCTCTTAGAAACTTTTGGGGAAAAAAATAAAAGACGTTTTCATAGAGACCTACTCATTTTAATCCAGGATGAGGGGGTGTTCTCTCATTGATAGAAGCTGTGTGATTTCCTGAGTTCAATTTGCAAATAATAGTATTGAATTATTTTACAAGTAACTTGAAAATACTGGATAATATACAGTAGCTATAAAAACCGAAGTAATCTTATTCAAATATGATTCAATTGCTTCGCCTACAATGTTTCTTTCTAAAGTAAATAGTAAGTACTTAACTATGTCTTCAAAATATTTACCTTATCATTTTGAAAATTCAGAACAATGTTAATTCCAAGAAACGTGAAGATATGACCATGTGCTTTTGCAACTGTTACTGCAATTCCTTACCCAGATCGGCCCTTACAGAGAATACTTGTGTTGAAGAAAGTTGACCTAGGCAAGCCGCAAGCCCTGGTGGCCCATACCGATGGCTAAATGATGGCGCTATAAAGGCTTACTTCTTTCTTTTCCCCACTGAGAATCATCCTGAACAATGAATTTTAGAACTTACCGCAGGATCTGCTGAGAGATTTGGGACTGCAGGCTAACACATCTTCTCCCTTGTCCAATCCAAAATACTTAACGGAAATAGGAATAAGTTATGACAAAAGAATTATAATTACTTCTCAGCAGGATTACAGATGATTGGTCATTTTATTTGTATTAATTTCTCACAGTTTCGAAATACCTATTTTCTATAATCAGAATAAAAAAGTCCTGATGTCAGATGGATTATTTCAAGGATGGTATACAAAGGAAGAACATGAGTGGGCCAGAAATTACCATTAGGAAACATTGACGTTCAAGAGACAGATTTGGAAAGAATGGCTTAGAAAAGAGGCACTAATAATTAAAACGATGAGCTTTTATGGAATCCACGAGTGCCTGGGGTTTCAAGGGAAGCATTCCCACAGGTAAGAGCCATTCCAGTGAAATAGGAACAGGAGAAAAATTGCTATGAACCGAGACACCATTACTTTGAAAAACGGGTGCTGTCACTCCAAACAGAACATGACCGTGCCTCCTGCTTTAGATTAGATGCTCCTAAAAACACACTCTGAGACAATTCTATTCCAAGAGGTTTGTTTGGAGAAGTGAATCAGGGTACGAAGGGACGCTGAAGAAGCACATCACATTTTTAAGCAAATTTCTGGTATAGACAACTGAAGATTGTTTTTAGGAATTCTTGAGAGACAGTGTAGAAGACGCATGGGAGTTAGAATCAGATGTTATTTAAAGCTATTCCAGAAGCTGATTCCCTGATTTCTAGCCTGGTGTGTCTGTGACTTTGTGTGTGTGGTATGTGGTGTGTGTGTGTGTGTGTGCGTGTGTGTGTGTGTGTGCGTGCGTGCGTGCGTGCATGTGTGCATGTGTTTGAGGAGGGAGGTATAGAACCAGCTTGATTGGCCAGGAAAAGTCTTGGTGCAAAGGACAGGAACAATTACAAACATGTTGTTATGGATAAAATATCAGGAGCTTCTACTTTACTATACAAATCAGATCGATTCTAGTTACATATCTACCAAAATATAATCATGTATGTACTAATGACATGTACAAGGATGTTGATAGGAGTGTTACTGTTTTACAGCTCCAAACTGGGGAAAACACCATGTTCATAACATTAGCAATAGTATATCATTGTATAATTAATCTTGTTTGTCCAATTGATTCAGAGACAACTAGGGAATTAAGAAACCACACTGAGGGCATTCCAGAGGTGATCGTCACATGCATTAGAAAACCCAGCAGGGAAACAAAACAAAACAAAACAAAATGAAACAAAAAACTTGAAAGGAGGAAATCAGCCAGCAAATGCAAACACAGTTCATCCTGAGGGGGCGCATCTTTTGCTGCTGCCATTGTCCATCAGATTCAGATTCTTTAGCCTCCCCCCCCCACATTTTATTGATATGTGTACGTGCAAAATTCAAGGTTTACAATGGAGTTGAGCATTTTGTGCACATATGTATCTTGTCAAGGTGACAAGGGCTTTCCCACTCTCTTTTTGTCCCTCCCCCTACCCTTCCCTCCCTCCTCCCCCACCCTACTCCCCTCTTTCACTTTGTCTTTCCTCTTAAGTTCCATAGAAGTTGTGATCTGGGTCTCTCATATCAGAGAGACTATTCAATGTTTCACCTTCTGCTTCT